>JALJEV010000046.1:0-11674 GCA_026586105.1 Hylodesmum podocarpum | reverse complement strand
TTGTTTTTAGTTTTGATCAACTTGTACTCTTGAATTTAATGATAGATTGTAAATAGGAGCTTAATTGTATTGATTGTTATAGAATAGGCTTTGAGTGTGGTTTCTATTCAATTTCACTTCACAAAGAAGTTGAATCTACTCTGAGAATCAAGCTAGAGCAAGTTTGGGAACCCTGACTTTGATTTGACGAGTTAAAAACTGTTTTTAAATGATTTTAGCTGAAGTAATCGATTACCATATATCAGTAATCGACTACCAACAGTTTGAGAAATCAGGGAATCCTAAAACTCTCTGGAGTAATCGATTACCACATCCTAGTAATCGATTACCTCGTGCTTGAGATAACAGAGGAGTCTAAAACTCTCTAGAGTAATCGATTACCACATTCTAGTAATCGATTACCCACACCAGAACTCATCTCAAAAATGTTTTTAAATTGTTTTAAATTGAAGTCTCTTAGAATTCATATTCAACAAGAGAAATCTTTGAGTTTTCAAGAAAAAAGGAAGAGCGAAAAACTGAGTTTACAAAAAACACAAGTTCTAAGAGTTCTCTTCAAGATTTCAAAAGATTTTCTCTATAGATGAAGAGTGTGTGAAGGATTGAATACTTGGTTATAAACTTGATCAGATCATACACATCAGGTGTAATCTTTACTGATCTTTATCTTGTTTTTGTATTTGTTTTTGTTCAAACTCTTAAGAGAAAGTTGTTCTCTAGAAGAAGAGTTAAGGAATTTGAGAGAGGTGCTCTCAAAGGTGATTCTTGAAGGATTCAAGAATTAGACAGATATGTTCTTAGGAGAAGAACATGTATTTTGGTTATTTTGATTTTGTTTGTGTTTGTACAGTGTGTTTGTATTAGACACAAGAAATCATTATAGTGGAAACCGATCGCAACAGTTGTTGGGTTGGGACTGGACGTAGGCCGAACACCGAACCAGGATAAATCTTTGTCCAAACTTTCTCTCTACCTTATCTCTTATCTTTACCTGAATCTATTGCTTTACAATTGCTTTTACTAATTCATTCTAAAAGAGTTTTGAAAAGGTGTATCAATTTCTTTCTATGTCCGCTGCTACCTCTCTGAATTGTTATTCGTAACATAGATAAAACTGAATTGGGAAAGAAATTGACAAAGGCTAAAATTAAACATCGGGAACTTGAATCTATTCACCCCCCCTCTAGATTCAACATAGGGACCAACAATTGGTACCAGAGCTTAAACTAGTAAATCAATCTAGTAATCCTACATAGTTTCCTGTGATGGCTTGTAATCTTTTACCCTTCTCTGAAGGAGCCTCTATAAATAGACTTCCATTGTTCTGCGGTGATAACTATCCATTCTGGAAAGTTCGCATGAAAATCTTTATGGATTCTATTCACGTACATCTCGCAAAATGTGGTAAATGAGTACAGAGTTCCAATGAAAATAGAAAATGGGAATGAAATAGAAAAACTATTTGAGGATTGGGATATAGATGAGATTAAGAGGGCTGAAAACGATGCTAAGGCTTTAAACATTATACATTCTGCCCTGAATTCTGATGAGTTTTTTAGAATTTCTTCCCCACTACTACAAAAGAGAGGCATGGGAGCTCATCATGGTAACACATGAAGGTACCGCCTGAAGTCGGAGAGCTAGAAAGAATACACTCATTCAAGAATATGAAACATTCAAATGTCCCAAGGAGAATCAATAATGGAAATGCAGAAGAGATTCACACACATCATCAACCATCTCAAAGGACTTGGCAAGAACTTCATTGAAGAAGAAGTGAATGTCAAGATTCTCAAATCTCTCCGAATAGAAAGTGGCAACCTATCAGGATACCATAACCAATCAAAGAACCTTGTCGCTATTACCAAGTGCTTTAACCGTTTGGAAAACTTAGAGTATAAGATGGATATGATTCGCATGGCAGATGAGAACGAAGGACAAAAGAGCTAAAGGAATTGCTCTCAAGATGGAGCATAACAAAATGCAGACTGAATCCTCGAATACGGAAATGACTCACAGGAAGATCAAGTGAATTTGATGGTGAAGAAGTTCAGAAAATTCATGAAGAACAATTCTAAAAAGAAATCTGGTCAACCAAGAAAAGGAGTAAAAAAGCAAGACAACACTTCAGTTAAAGTAACATGCTATGAATGTGGGAAGATTAGGCACTATAGATCAGATTGTCCAAGTCTGAAAAGAAGCAACAACACTGAAGTAAGAAAATCTGAAAGTGAAAGAAATTTCAGAAAAGAAAAGAAGAAAAAGAAAGCCTACATAGCTTGGGATGAAGGCTACACCTCCTCAACATCTGAAAGTGAAAATGAGGAAGCATACTTGTGCTTGATGGTCAAATCATCCAGTGAGGTAAGTGATACAAACTCTACCATGGATGAGTATGATGAACTACATTCTGCTTTTTGTGAGCTTTACAATCAAGCTGAAACATTTGAAAAAGAAAACATAATTTTGAAAAAGTATGTGATTTAGAAAATGATATTTCAAAACTAAGAAAGGAACTCAATGTTGGACTTAAAGCTTGAAGATGCTTTGGTGTCTCTCTTGGTGTTTTGCTTTTGATGCTATGTAATTTTGGTTTTCTTAGATGAAATGTAATTAGGAGTTTCCTATGTATTGATTGTTTAGTTTAGGCATGTATGTGGTTGTTCTTTGTTTGAATGCCCTGGAGAGCTTGGCAATCTTGTGTGATTTCTCATGTGTCAAATGTTTGATTTCCCTCTCTAAGATATTTTGAAAATGTCTTTGGTAATCAACTGAGGTAATAGATTACCAACAGAAGGTAGTTAACTACCGACAGCAGGTAATCAACTACCAACAGTAGGTAACAGAGTGTGGGAATGCATTTGCCACTGGAGTAATCGATTACCCCCTCGGGTTAATCGATTACCATGAGCCAAAATCACCCTGGAAATCCTTGCTCACTGGTTTAATCGATTACCAGCCTCTGGCAGTCGATTACCCCTATCAGAAAGTCATTAAGTTGCCTAAATTGAGTTTTTAATTGAACCTATAAATACTCTTTTCTCTAAAATTAACATAAGATCTTGGAACATAAGTTTTAGAAAAGTTCATACACTTTCATATTCTCTCTAAACTGAGTTCATCATCTTTTCCAATTAACCCATAAAGAACTTCAAGAGTTCATCAAGTTTTCATAAATAAAAGGCAAACTTGATCTTTTCTCTGACTGGGTGGCATTCATAGTGTTATCTTTTGTGATCAGATCTACACTCCAGGTGTTTTCTAAACTGATATTTTGTTTACCTTTTTGATTTCTGGGTTATTACTCTAGGAGAGAGGTCTCTCTGGATAGAGTAAAGGTCTTTGAGAAGTGTGTTCTCAAAGGTTTGATCTTGGGTGTTCCAAGGTTAGGGAAGAACTGTTCTTTGGGTTAAAGGACAGGTTTTTGGGTGTTTTGATTTCGTTTTTGTGTTGCTTGTTGCAGAGTGAATATAAAAGAACACAAAAAGGGATCATTTGATAGTGGAAGACCGATCGCAATAGTTGTTGGGTTGGGACTGGATGTAGGCAGTGGGCCGAACCAGTATAAATCTTTGTGTACTCTTCTTCTTCCTTATACTCTTTACCGTGTACCTTACATTGCTGTTATCACTCTTTAATTTCTGCAATTTGTTCGGTAACTGACTCGGTAATTGACTCGGTAATCAACTAAAACTGGAACAGTTAGATACTGATATCGATTACGATGCATATTGATTACTAACGTGTTTCTGATTATTCCTTTTGGTATTTCCGCTGTGTATCTTTGATATTTCCTGTTTATCAGTCTCATCTATTGATAGGTAATCAAGAATAGTTTTGTTTGAATTAAAAGGAATTATAAACTCACGAAATTGGGCTATAGTGGAACTAGAATCTATTCACCCCTCTCTAGATTCACACATATGTTGGACTTAAAGCTTGAAGATGCTTTGGAGTCTCTCTTGGTGTTTTGCTTTTGATGATTATGTACTTTTGGTTTTCTTAGATGAAATGTAATTAGGAGTTTCCTATCTAATGATTGTTTAGTTTAGGCATGTATGTGGTTGTTCTTTGTGTGAATGCACTGGAGAGCTTGGCAATATTGTGTGATTTCTCATGTGTCAAATGTTTGATTTCCCTCTCAAAAATATTTTGAAAATGTCTTTGGTAACCAACTGAGGTAATAGATTACCAACAGTAGGTAGTTAATTACCAACAGCAGGTAATCAACTACCAACAATAGGTAACAGAGTGTGGGAATTCATTTGTCACTAGAGTAATAGATTACCCCCTCGGGTTAATCGATTACCATGACCAAAAATCACCCTGGAAACCTTTGCTCACTGGTTTAATCGATTACCAGCTTCTGGCAGTCGATTACCCTTATCAGAAAATCATTAAGTTGCCCAAATTGCGTTTTTAATTGAATATATAAATTCTCTTTTCTCAAAAATTAACATAAGATCTTGGAACATAAGTTTTAGAAAAGTTCATACACTTTCAAAATTCTCTCTAAACTGAGTTCATCATCTTTTCCAAGAAACCCATAAAGAACTTCAAGAGTTCATCAAGTTTTCATAAAGAAAGGGCAAAACTTGATTTTTTCTCTGACTGGATGGTATTCATAGTGTTTTCTTTTGTGATCAGATCTACACTCCAGGTGTTTTCTAAACTGATCTCTTGTTTACCTTTTGATTTTTGGGTTGTTACTCTAGGAGAGAGGTCTCTCTGGATAGAGTAAAGGTCCTTGAGAAGTGTTTTCTCAAAGGTTTGATCTTGGGTGTTCCAAGGTCAGGGAAGAACTGTTCTTTGGGTTAAAGGACAGGTTTTTGGGTGTTTTGATTTCGTTTTTGTGTTGCTTGTTGCAGAGTGAATGTAAAAGAACACAAAAGGGATCATTTGATAGTGGAAAACTGATCGCAATTGTTGGGTTGGGACTGATGTAGGCAAGGGGGCGAACCAAGATAAATCATTGTGCACTCTTCTTCTTCTTCTTTCTCTTTACCGTTTACCTTACATTGTTGTTATCATGGTTTATCTTCTGAATTTGTTCGTAATTAACTCAAGAATTAACTCGAATTGACTCGTGTCAACTAAAACTCGGAACATTTAGATATCGATATTGATTACGCCGTATATTGATTACTAACGTGTTTGATCCTTTCTTTTTTGATATTTCCGCTGTGTATCTTTGATATTTCTCGCTTATCTATCTCAACTATTGATAGGTAATCAAGAATAGTTTTGTTTGAATTAAAAGGAATTAGAAACTCGCGAAAATTGGGCTATAGTGGAACTAGAATCTATTCACCCCCTCTAGATTCACACATAGGGACCAACAACATAGGGACCATCAATTGGTACCAGAGCTTTATGTAGTAGGTTGCTTTAGATTTTGATCCATAGTTCCTTAGAATGGCCGGTAATCAATTACCATTCACTGAAGGTGCCTCTATTAACAGACCTTCTCTGTTTTGTGGTGATAACTATCCTTTTTGGAAAGTGAGGATGAAAATCTTTATGGAGTCTGTACATAGAAACATTTGGCAAGCGGTTGTGACTGATTTCAAGGTCCCTACTTACATAGAAAATGGGAATGAGATTGAAAAATCATTTGAGAGATGGGAACAAGAGGAAATTAGGAGAGCTGAAAATGATGCAAAATCTTTAAATATTATACATTCTGCTTTAAATTCAGATGAATTTTTCAGAATTTCAGCTTGCAACACAGCCAAAGAAGCTTGGGATCTAATAAGGGTCACACACGAAGGAACCGCTGAAGTACGAAGGGCAAGGAAGAATACCTTGATCCAAGAGTACGAAACTTTCAGAATGGCACAAGGTGAGTCCGTCATGGATATGCAGAAACGTTTCACACACATCGTGAATCATCTCAAAGGACTTGGTTAGATCTTCGTTGAGGAAGAAGTCAATGTGAAGGTGCTGAAATCCTTGAGCAGAAAATGGCAACCAACTGTCACAACAATCACTGAATTAAAGAACCTAGCCTTGATGACAAGTGCAGAGTTATTTGGTAAGTTGAGGGAGTATTGTTGGACTTGAAGCTGAAGAAGGCATCCCTTGTTTTAGTTTTGATATACTTGTACTTTTGATCTTTATGATAGATTGTATATAGGAGTTTAAAATGTATTGATTGTTTTGGCTTAGGCTTTGAGTGTGGTTTTTATTCAATCGTTCCATAGAAACTTTGTTTTTATACTTGTGATTTGAGCTAGAGAAGCTTTGGAATCCCATTTTGGTTGAAAGGAATGAAAAACTTTAGTTTTAAAAGGTTTTTAAGCTGAAGTAATCGATTACCAAGAGCTGTAATCGATTACCAACAGTTTCAGATAACAGGGGAATCCAAACGTCTCTGGAGTAATCGATTACCACTCCATAGTAATCGATTACTTCGTGCTTGAAGGAACAAGGAAGGCAAATTTCTCTGGAGTAATCGATTACCACTATCCAGTAATCGATTACCACACCCGAATTCATCTCAAAAGTTTTTGAAACTGCTTTAAATTGAAACCTCTTTGAATTATTTCAGAGAGAGAGATCTTTTTGAGTTTTCAAAGAAGAAAGGAAGAGCAAAACACTAGTTTTTACAAGAAATCTCTTCAAAGGTTCAAAGATTTCTCTTGAGATGAAAGCTATGTGAAAAGATTGAATTGTGTGGATGATTTTGTTGATCAGTGCTTACACACCAGGTGTAATTCTATCTGATCTTTATCTTTTGTAATCTTTTTGGTTTTAACTCTAAAGAGAAAGGTATTCTCTGGAAAGAGTTGATGAGTTTTTGAGAGAGGTACTCTCAAAGGTTGATTCTTGAAGGGATCAAGGATCAAGATATGTTCTTAGGTGAAGAACATATAGTTTTGAGTATTTGATTTGTTTTTGTGTTTGTGCAGTGTGATTGTATTAAACACAAAATCATTATAGTGGAAAACCAATCGCAACAGATTGTTGGGTTGGAAAACCAATCGCAACAGATAGCCGAACCAGTATAAATCTCTGTCTAAACTCTCTTCTATATCTTATCTCTTTTAATTCTTTGTTTTCTTGCTTTACAATTTTTCCCTTGTTTTTCCGCTGTTTATATCTCTGGTACGTTTTGTAATTCAAGATAAAGTTGAATCGGGAAAAAGTGAGAAAAGTTAAGTTGTGAAGGGTACTTGAATCTATTCACCCCCCCTCTAGATTCATATAGGGACCAACAATTGGTATCAAGAGCTTTAACTAGTAAATCAATCTATTAATCCTGCTTAGTTCCCTGTAATGGCTAGTAATCTTTTACCCTTCGCTGAAGGAGCTTCGATAAATAGACCTCCATTGTTCTGCGGTGATAACTATCCATTCTGGAAAGTTCGCATGAAGATCTTTATGGAATCTATTCACAGAAGTATCTGGCAGGCTATGGTAAATGACTACAAAGTTCCAATGAAAATAGAAAATGGAAAAGAGATAGAGAAACCTTTTGAGGATTGGGACATAGATGAGATTAGGAGGGCTGAAAATGATGCTAAGGCCTTGAATATCATACACTCTGCCTTGAATTCTGATGAGTTTTTCAGATATCGGATGCACAACAAAAAAAGCATGGGAGCTTATCATGGTAACCCATGAAGGTACTGGCTTGAGGTGAGGAGAGCTAGGAAGAACACACTCATTCAAGAGTATGAGACATTCAAAATGTTCCAAGGAGAATCTATAATGGAAATGCAAAAGAGATTCACACACATCATCAACCATCTCAAAGGACTTGGCAAAGACTTCATTGAAGAAGAAGTAAATGTCAAGATTCTGAAATCGCTGAATAGAAAGTGGCAACCTACAGTGACAGCCATAACCGAATCCAAGAACCTTGCTGCTATGACAAGTGCTGAACTGTTTGGGAAACTTAGAGAATATGAAATGGATATGACTCGGATGGCAGATGAGGAGCAGAAAGACAAAAGAGCCAAAGGAATTGCTCTCAAAGTAGACCGAATGTAAAGAATCAATCCTCTCAAGACTAAATGATTCACAAGAAGACCAAGTGAACTTGATGGTAAAGAAGTTCAGAAAGTTCATGAAGAACAACACTAAAAAGAAATTTGGTCAACCAAGAAAAGGAGTCAAGAAGCAAGATAATACTTCAGTTAAAGTGACATGCTATGAATGTGGGAAGATTGGGCACTACAGATCAGATTGTCCAACCTTGAAAAGAAGCAACAACACTGAAGTGAGAAAAATCAGACCTGACGAAATATCAGAAAAGAAAAGAAGAAAAAGAAAGCATACATAGCTTGGGATGAAGGCTACACATCCTCAACATCTGGAAGTGAAGATGAGGAGGCAAATCTATGCATAATGGCAAAAACATCCAGTGAGGAAAGCCTGAACAGCAGAAGCTCAATTTGGTACTTAGACAGTGGCTGCTCAAGGCATATGACAGGTGATAGAAGGAACCTGAGCACCTTCACACCAAGAGAAACTGGATCTGTTGTTTACGGAAACAACAACAAAGGGAAAATATTAGGCTACGGTCCTGTTGGATAAAAGGCAAACACGATAGAAGATGTATTGCTAGTCGATGGATTAAGGTTCAATCTACTAAGCATCAGTCAACTATGTGACAAGAACTACAAAATTGCTTTTGATGAAGAACATTGTCTCATCAGCAACAAAGACTCAGATGAACTTCTCATGATTGGCAAGAGATCTAACAACATTTACATATTGGAAGTAGATCATTCTTCTCCTTACTCTACATGTTTAACTTCTAATGATGATCTGTCTTGGCTATGGCATAGGAGAATAGCACATATTGACATATTGCATTTGAATAAGCTTGTTTCTAAAGAGTTAGTTTTTGGTCTCCCCAAACTAAGATTTTCCAAAGAAGGACTATGTGAGGCTTGTCAAAAGTCCAAGCAGGCAAAAACATCTTTCAAAAATATTAAACATGTTTCTACAACTCAGCCGCTTGAACTCTTGCATTTAGACTTATTTGGTCCATCTAGGATAGCTAGTATTGGTGGAAATCTGTATGGACTAGTCATAGTAGATGACTATTCAAGATTTACTTGGGTTTTGTTTATCAAGAAAAAGGATCAAGCCTTTGAAGTTTTTAAGGTACTTGCCAAAAGAATTCAAAACAAAAAGGATTTGAAAATTAAAACTTTAAGAAGTGATAATGGTACTGAATTTAAAAATAGCTTTTTTGAAAGGTTTTGTGAAAAACATGGGATATCACACTGCTTTTCAGCTCCTAGAACTCCTCAGCAAAATGGAGTGGTGGAGAGGAAAAACAGGTCCCTTATAGAACTTGGAAGAACCATGCTAAATGAGCATATGATGCCTAAACACTTTTGGGCAGATGCTGTGAACACTGCATGCTATGTTCTCAATAGAGTTTCTATAAGACCCATTTTAAAGAAAACCCCTTATGAGCTTTTCTATGGAAGAAAACCAAACATTTCTTGTTTAAAAGTTTTCGGATGCAAATGCTTTGTTTTAAACAATGGCAAGGACCCTATTGGAAAGTTTGATGCAAAGGCTGATGAAGCCATTTTCCTTGGTTATTCAAATACTAGTAAAGCATATAGGATCTTTAATAAAAGAACAATGTGCATTGAAGAATCTATCCATATTAGATTTGATGAAACTAACACTTTCCAAAAGGAAAGATTGCTGTGTAATTGTTGGTCCCTATATGAATCTAGAGGGGGGTGTGAATAGATTCAAGTTCCCTTTACAACTTAACTTTTTCTCACATTTTTCCCGATTCAATTTTATCTTGAATTACAAAACGTACCAGAGATATAAACAGCGGAAAAACAAGGGAAAAATTGTAAAGCAAGAAAACAAAGAATTAAAAGAGATAAGATAGAGAAGAGAGTTTAGACAGAGATTTATACTGCTTCGGCTTTCGGCCTACATCCAGTCCCAACCCAACAATCTGTTGCGATCGGTTTTCCACTATAATGATTCTGTGTTCAATACAATCACACTGCACAAACACAAAAACAAATCAAATACTCAAAACTATACGTTCTTCACCTAAGAACATATCTTGATCCTTGATCCCTTCAAGAATCAACCTTTGAGAGTACCTCTCTAAAAAACTCATCAACTCTTTCCAGGGAATACCTTTCTCTTTAGAGTTAAAACCAAAAAGATTACAAAAGATAAAGATCAGATAGAATTACACCTGGTGTGTAAGCACTGATCAACGAAATCATCCACACAATTCAATCTTTTCACACAACTTTCATCTCAAGAGAAAGCTTTGAACCTTTGAAGGGATTTCTTGTAAAAACTAGTATTTTGTTCTTCCTTTCTTCTTTGAAAACTCAAAAAGATCTCTCTCTCTGAAATAATTCAAAGAGGTTTCAATTTAAAGCAGTTTCAAAAACTTTTGAGATGAATTCAGGTGTGGTAATCGATTACTGGATAGTGGTAATCGATTACTCCAGAGAAATTTGTCTTCCTTGTTCCTTCAAGCACGAAGTAATCGATTACTATGGAGTGGTAATCGATTACTCCCGAGAGCGATTGGATTCCCCCTGTTTTAAACTGTTGGTAATCGATTACTGCTCTTGGTAATCGATTACTTCAGCTTAAAAACCTTTTAAAACTAAAGTTTTTGATTCCTTTCAACCAAAATGGGGTTACAAAGCTTCTCTAGCTCAAATCACAAGTATAAAACAAAGTTTCTATGGAACAATTGAATAAAAACCACACTCAAAGCCTAAGATAAAACAATCAATACATTTAAAACTCCTATATACAATCTATCATAAAGATCAAAAGTACAAGTATATCAAAACTAAAACTAAGGATGCCTTCTTCAGCTTCAAGTCCAACAATCTCCCCCTTTTTGGTTTTGATGTACCAAATGTTGTGTAGTTGATCTTCAATGTAGATGATGGCTTTGATGTGTCCTGCACTGTTAGTGTTTTTCTTTTTCTATTCTTTCAATTTTTATCAATTTCATACAGCATTTTACATACAGCTTTATGAATCATTCAAAACATATCACTATATCTAATCACAGACATATAAAGACAATTATTTTGCAAAGAAAATTAAATCTAACTATTACAGTCATCCAATAAAATGTTCAATTGTTTTAATCTGCTCCCCCTAAGTAGAATACTTAAGTAAAAACAGATTCACAAGCTAACAAAAGTTCAAAGCAATTACAGAGTAAAGCAATAAAGCAATCCAAATATTAAGACTAAAGACAAGACAATTAAAGACAATTAATAACTACACTACTACTACTCCCCCTATTTGGTATATCAAATCAGAAGGTGAGATGTAGTGATGAAGTTACTAATCTGAGTCGTCATCCTGGTTGAGTCTTTCCATGATCGTCTCCATCAGGTCCTTCATTTCCAGGAAATGCAGATCTTGTCTCTTTCCCAGATCATCAAGTCTCTTGTTGACGGTTGCTTCTAGTTCATCCATTCTATCAATCATAATGGATTCGAAGCGCGATTGTGGAATGTACTCTCCAGAGTTGTCTTCGTCCTCATCTTCATGCTCAGATTGTGCTTCCTCTTGCTCAGGTTGTGGAATGGCCTGTTGTTCCTCTCTTGTGATCCATCTCGCATCGGTCTTGATGAGTCTCATCATCTTCAATGCTCTATCTCCGATTACATGGACATCCTTGACTAGTTCTCTA
>JALJEV010000045.1:0-19674 GCA_026586105.1 Hylodesmum podocarpum | reverse complement strand
TAATATTGAGTAGTTTTTGGTAGCATTTACAGTTCAACGCTTTATGGTTTGTTGTTATTTGTTATTTTGGGTTGCTCTGAACAATTTATGTTTTTGGATATTTGAACTTGAACAATTCGATATGGTTGTAATAGTTTCGCTTTATGGTTTATATTCCGATTTTGTTTTTAATTCTTCTGGTCTTGATCTATGATTGTGAATTGAATCATGTCTTATATTGTTGAATGGATGATTTTACTTGATGAGTGATAGCATAATGCTCTGTTTAAGATAGATAGTACTGTGAATATGCAATGTATATACTGCATATTTGGATATCTCTAATAGTTGCAGGATCCTTGGATATACTTCATATGTATTGATTGTTTAGTTTAGGCATGTATGTGGTTATTCTTTGTGTGAATACACTGGAGAGTGTAACACCCTCCTCTTATTTACTTATTTTACTTATATTTTGTAATTTAAAGTGGGTAATGATATAGTAGATAAGAGAGATTTAGAAAACAACACTTTTATTACATAGGTTTTAAAGTTCATTACAACCAGATTACATAACTTTGTCCTATTATTATTTTACATAACTACCTTTCTACTACCTTAGAACATTTACTCAACACTTCTACATGCAAAACATAGCAAGCATCTTCAACAAGATAATAGTAACAACCATTACGAAACAGTGACAACTTCTCAATCCTGCCAATCTGTAAAAATAGAATTGCAAGGGTGAGCTTTCCTTAACCATTATAAAAAAATTGATTGAAGTTCAAGGAAAACCTTTTCTTTTATAAATTTAGAAATTTCATCGAAAATATCATTTTTAGAATAATACTTCCATACATATCCATGATCATCAAAATATCAATCACATAGTAAGGCAATCAACAACCAAATCAAACAAACCATCAATCACAATCAATGATTCAGGCATGAATTCCATTTATTCAAACACACCATCACTAATGTATGCTCTAAAAGCTACATGATGCATGCACCTTCACCATGCATTTTCCTCTTCACTCGAAATGCAATGTGGCGCCCTCCATGAAAATAGCACAGGGGCATCTAATTCTCACACTCAATCGGACCCACCGGGAGGTAGACACTCGTAATTTGTCGAGTTCCCTCGGTGTCCGGCGGGACCTCCCCTGACATGTGATCATCATGAGCGGGGCAATTTCCCCTTAAGAGAACCCCAGTCCACGACATTCCACTCACTCGGACGGGAATCCGTGACTTACGGACTTGGTCTACTACTATCCGTCACAATGCAACATGTTCTAGGACCTTGAATTGTATAATGACCTTCATCATATCTCAAATATCGACCTTTCCACCGGGTCATCTTTATCTCACCTCATTCTAAGCATTGCCCGTTCACCAAGCAATCTTAGAATGTTGCCTCTCCACTAGGCATTTCCAATCGGTCATTAAGCAATTCAAGTCCATCACCAATTTCATGCAACCATGCATGTCACCACTTATTCATATCCAACTCAAAACCGGACATATTTCGATATGAAATCAACACCAAGAAACACCAATAAACACCAATAAATCAAGAAACCAAGAAACAAAAACACCAAGAATTATCAAGGAAACATCAAGAACCAATAAACGAGTACCACACTTTTCCTCGTAACAAGAATAATTACGTTACGATGTGGAAGATCGGACAAAACCGCAACCACGAGAGCATACTAAAATTATCTTCGCACCTTAGTATCAGAAAAATTAAAGAAATATAATGAAAGTAACAACAAAACAAAGAATAGAAGAGTAGGATAAGGACAGCTCCCTTACCTGTTTCTCCCAAACACATACTCTTCCCTCTACTTACTTGCTCCTCTTTTAGAGATATTTCTTCCTAAGAAACTTGAGAGAATATAGAAATGTTCTTTGGTTTGTTTTCTCATCTAAAATCCTAGGCCCTATTTATAGAATTCCCAAGTACTATTTGCTACTGAGAATATTCTACGAGAATATAGAATATTCCACGAGAATATTCCACGAATATTCTACTACGATAATTTTCTATTTACCTCGGTGATTTTACTATTTACCTCGGTGATTTTATTATTTACTACGGTAATTTTACTATTTATCACGGTAATTTTATTATTTATCACGGTAAATTTACTATTTACCATAGTAATTTTACTATTTACCCGCGATAATTTTATTATTTAGCACGATAATTTACTATTTGTACGGTAATTTTACTATTTGTACAGTAATTTACTATCTGCACAGTAATTAACTATTTACTATTTGTACAGTAATTTACTATTTGCACAGTAATTAACTATTTACACAGTAATTTACTATTTACTACAGTAATTTCAAAAATTCATAATTTTTAATTATTTTTATATTTCTCTCTGTTATAAAAACCTCTCTTAAACTATATTTAAATTTTTGGGATGTTACAGAGAGCATGGGAATCTAGTGTGATTTCTCATGTATCAAATGTTTGATTTCTCACTCAAACTTGTTTTGAAAATGTCTTTGGTAACCAACTGAGGTAATAGATTACCAACGGTAGGTAGTTAACTACCAACGAGCGGGTAATCAACTACCAACGGTAGATAGAGTAGTGTGTGAAATTCACCCTGGAAACCTTTGTTCTTTGGTTTAATCGATTACCAACCCTGCGGTCGATTACCCCTATCAGAAAAACATTAAGTTGCCCAAATTGAGTTTTTAATTGAATCTATAAATACTCTTTTCTCAAAAATTAACATAAGATCTTGGAACATAAGTTTTAGATAAGTTCATACACTTTCAAATTCTCTCTAAACTGAGTTCATCTTTCTTTTCCAAGAAACCCATAAAGAACTTCAAGAGTTCATCAAGTTTTCATAAAGAAAAGGCAAAACTTGATCTTTTCTCTGACTGGGTGGTATTCATTGTGTTTTCTTTTGTGATCAGATCTACACTCCAGGTGTTTTCTAAAGCGATCTTTTGTTTACCTTTTGATTTACGGGTTGTTACTCTAGGAGAGGTCTCTGGATAGAGTAAAGGTCTTTGAAGTGTGTTCTCAAAGGTTGGATCTTGGGTGTTCCAAGGTCAGGGAAGAACTGTTCTTTGGGTTAAAGAACAGGTTTTTGGGTGTTTTGATTTTGTTTTTGTGTTGCTTGTTGCAGAGTGAATGTAAAAGAACACAAGGAATCATTTGATAGTGGAAAACTGATCGCAACCGTTGTTGGGTTGGGACTGGATGTAGGCAGTGGGCCGAACCAGTATAAATCACTGTGCACTCTTCTTCTTCCTTCTTCTTTTTACCGTTTACCATTAATTGCTGCTATCTTGGTTTATCTTCTGCAATTGGTTCAGTAATTGACTTGGTAATTAACTCGGTAATTGACTCGGTAATCAACTAAAACTGGAACAGTTAGATACTGATATTGATTACGCTGTATATTGATTACTAACGTGTTTCTGATTTTTCCTTTTGGTATTTCCGCTGTGTATCTTTGATATTTCTCGCTTATCTGTCTCAATTATTGATAGGTAATCAAGAATAGTTTTGTTTGAATTAAAAGGAAATAGAAACTCGCGAAAATTGGGCTATAGTGGAACTAGAATCTATTCGCCCCCCCTCTAGATTCACACATAGGGACCAACAACAAAGGCAACATGAACATTATTGGTACGAAGTGGGTATTCAAGAACAAACTGAGTGAAGAAGGAGTTGTGGTCAGAAACAAAGCAAAACTTATGGCAAAAGGCTACAATCAACAAGAAGGGATTGACTTTGAAGAAACCTTTGGCCCTGTTGCAAGACTTGAAGCTGTTAGACTACTCCTGGCTTATGCTTGCATCAACAATTTCAAATTATACCAAATGGATGTAAAGAGTGCATTCTTGAATGGTTATATCAATGAAGAAGTCTATGTAGAGCAACCACCCGGTTTCACAGATACTACTTGGCCTACACATGTCTACAAACTTCATAAAGCCTTGTATGGGCTGAAGCAAGCCCCTAGGCAATGGTATGATAGACTGAGTAAGTTTCTCATATCAAAAGGATTCCGCAGAGGTAAAGTGGATAAGACTTTGTTTATTAAGAACAAATCTGACTACATTCTATTGGTTCAAATTTATGTTGATGACATTATCTTTGGATCATCTAACCAACAACTTTGTGAAGAGTTTGTGAAAGATATGCGGGAAGAATTTGACATGTCCATGATTGGAGGCCGAGTTTCTTTTTAGGACTCCAAATCAAACAAATGGAAAGTGGCACATTCATACATCGGGCTAAGTACACTAAAGAAGCTTAAGAAATATGAGATGACTAATTGCAAAGTGTCAAATACACCTATTTCTACTAACACTTATCTTGAGATTGATGAAGCGGTGATGAAGTTGATACTACCTTATACGAGAGTGTTATAGGATCTTTACTTTATCTTACTGACGATGAGACGATATCATGTTTTACGTATGTTTATGTGCTAGATTTCAATGCACCTAAGCAATCTCATTGGCTAACGGTGAAGAAAATTCTTAAATACCTAAAAGGAACAATAAGTTGTGGACTATGGTATCCAAAAGGAACCTCACAATTACTTGTTGGTTTCAGTGACTCTGATTTTGCAGGTAGCAAAACGGATAGGAAAAGCAGTAGTGGAACATGTCACATCTTCGGAGAATGTTTGATATCGTGGAATAGCGGAAAGCAAGCTTGCGTAGCACTATCAACTGCAGAAGCTGAATATGTAGCTGCGGGAAGTTGTTGTGCTCAAGCAATTTGGTTAAAGCACCAACTTGAAGACTTTGGGCTAAAGATAGATCACATTCCCTTGAAATGCGACAACACAAGCGCTATAAGTATCACGAAACCTTGTACTGCACTCAAGAACAAAACACATCGAAGTCGGACACCACTTTATTAGAGATCACATTGAAAAAGGAGGCGCTGACATCGAATTCATAGACACGGAAAAATCAATTGGCGGATATATTTACAAAGGCATTACCAAAAGAAAGGTTTTACAAACTTAGATCAAACCTCGGTATTTTGAGTGAGGAACATTTAAACTAATCCTCTTTACTTGATTACACTTATCCATAACTCTGTTTTTGTGAAAATTTTCAAGAAAAACCTTCGATAGAAATAATCGATTACCAAGGGAAGATAATCGATTACTTCGAGTGAAATTCACTCACGGGAAGGATTTTTGTACTGGAGTAATCGATTACCACGAGCTGTCGATTACCACGAAACAAGTTTTCAAAATTTTGGAAAAATCCTGCAAGGTAATCGATTACCGGTTGCTTTATGTCGATTACCACTTATTTTCCCTGCTTTTCTTCTTCCCTCTATATAAGCGAGATAATCGATTACCAACTACTAGTAATCAATTACCTCGTTCTTGGAGCTAATCTTTTGGGCTTTGTTCTCTCTTATAAAGTGCGGTGCAACTCTTCAACTCACCATTCACTCTCTTTTCGAAAGTAACCCTTCACCTTCTTCCTCCAAACCCTAGAGTTTCAATTTCTCTCAACAATGGAAGAACAAGGTAAAGGCAAAAGAATCAAGATGAGGGCAAGCGATACGACCAAGAAGAGGTTAAGGGGGAAGAAAAGGTGGGAGAATCTTCAAGAGGAAGAAACCAACATCGTTAGAGCAACCGAGAAATTCCTCCTCCTCCTCAACCACAAGAATCGGGGTCGGCCGTTGGTGGTTCACCTCCAAAGGACAAGAAACTAGGTTCAACCTCGACTTTGCTAACAAGGGTCTTGTTCCACCCAAGATTCTTGACCTACAATGGGCTGGATAATCGAGTTTCACGTTCCGGACCTTCTGAGACAACGGCACTGGAGAGGTTCGTAAGGATGAAAGGGTTCATCTATCCAGACTTGGTTCGGGTGTTCTACTCAAACCTCAAACCTCAAACCAAATATGGAGAGGATGACAGTGAGTTCAGAGATAAAAGGTATCAAAATGAATCTAACCCCTGCTCACTTTTTGCAAATTCTTTGGCATAAGGAAGGAAAGGATTATCGGACATGTAGACAAACTCGGAGAGAAAGGGTTTGATTTACAAAGGACTCTTTTTACATGAGCCTTAAAGAGAACCCCCAACAGGGAAGAGGAAAGGAATTCCCGAGAAGAGCACGGGGGAAAGTTACCTCTGACATTGGTGGCACGGCCGAATGATAGGCTACTACAACACCTTGTTCTTGGATCTTGGGCACCAAGGGAGCAAACCATGCCCAAGCTGAGTGAGGATGACATGATTCTCATTCTTTGCTCTAAAGAATGGGATTCAAGTGAATTTGGGCCAAATCATAATGAAACATCTTGAAAACTAGAAGACTTCTAGACAATAAGTGTCCTTACTCTCTTTTTATCTCTAGACTAATTGAAATTTTTCAGATTGACACCACTGAAGAAGCTAGAGAACTAGTCAAGGATGTCCATGTCATCGGAGATAGAGCATTGAAGATGATAAGACTCATCAAGACCGATGCGGGATGGATCACAAGAGAGGAACAACAGGTCATTCCACAACCCGAGCAAGAGGAAGCACAATCGAGCATGAAGATGAGACGAACAACTCACGGAGAGTACATGCCACAATCGCGCTTCAAATCCATTATGATTGATAGAATGGATGAACTAGAAGCAAGCATCAACAAGAGACTTGATGATGCGGGAAAGAGACAAGATCTGCATTTCCTAGAAATGAAGGACCTGATGGAGACGATCATGGAAAGACTCAACCAGGATGACGACTCAGATTAGTAACTTCATCTCTACATCTCACCTTCTGATTTGATATACCAAATACGGGGATAGTAGTAGTGTAGTTATTAATTGTCTTTAATTGTCTTGTCTTTAATTGTCTTTAGTCTTAATATTTGGATTGCTTTATTGCTTTACTCTTTACTTAAGTATTCTACTTAGGGGTAGCAGATTAAAACAATTGAACATTTTATTGGATGATTGTAATAGTTAGATTTAATTTGCTTTGCAAAATAATTGTCTTTATATGTCTATGATTAGATATAGTGATATGTTTTGGATGATTCATAAAGCTGTATGTAAAATGCTGTATGAAATTGATGAAAATTCAAAGATTAGAAAAAGAAAAACACTAACGATCAGGACACATCAAAGCCATCATCTACATTGAAGATCAACTACCTGACATTTGGTACATCAAAACCAAAAGGGGGAGATTGTTGGACTTGAAGTAGAAGAAGGCATCCCTAGTTTTAGTTTTGATATACTTGTACTTTTGATCTTTATGATAGATTGTATATAGGAGTTTAAAATGTATTGATTGTTTTGGCTTAGGCTTTGAGTGTGGTTTTTATTCAATCGTTCCATAGAAACTTTGTTTTTATACTTGTGATTTGAGCTAGAGAAGATTTGGAACCCAATTTTGGTTGAAAGGAATCAAAAACTTTAGTTTTAAAAGGTTTTTAAGCTGAAGTAATAGATTACCAAGAGCTGTAATCGATTACCAACGGTTTGAAAGAAAACTTGGGGGAATCAATTGCTGGAGTAATCGATTACCACTCCATAGTGTCGATTACTTAGTGCTTGAAGGAACAAGGAAGGCAAATTTCTCTGAGTAATCGATTACCACTATCCGATGTCGATTACCACACCTGAATTCATCTCAAAAGTTTTTGAAACTACTTTAAATTGAAACCTCTTTGAATTATTTCAGAGAGAGAGATCTTTTTGAGTTTTCAAAGAAGAAAGGAAGAGCAAAACACTAGTTTTTACAAGAAATCTCTTCAAAGGTTCAAAGATTTCTCTTGAGATGAAAGTTGTGTGAAAAGATTGAATTGTGTGGATGATTTTGTTGATCAGTGCTTACACACCAGGTGTAATTCTATCTGATCTTTATCTTTTGTAATCTTTTTGGTTTTAACTCTAAAGAGAAAGGTATTCTCTAGAAAGAGTTGATGAGTTTTTGAGAAAGGTACTCTCAAAGGTTGATTATTGAAGGGATCAAGGATCAAGATATGTTCTTAGGTGAAGAACATATAGTTTTGAGTATTTGATTTGTTTTTTTGTTTGTGCAGTGTGATTGTATTGAACACAGAATCATTATAGTGGAAAACTGATCGCAACAGATTATTGGGTTGGGATTGGATGTAGGCCGAAAGCCAAACTAGTATAAATCTCTGTCTAAACTCTCTTCTCTATCTTATCTCTTTTAATTCTTTGTTTTCTTGCTTTACAATTTTTCCCTTGTTTTTCCGCTGTTTATATCTCTAGTACATTTTGTTATTCAAGATAAAGTTGAATCGGGAAAAAGTGAGAAAAGTTAAGTTGATGGAGGACCATCTCCCAAGCATGAGGATTACAAGGGCAATGCAAAGAAGAATTGAAGCCCAAGTTGAAGAAGAGTTGACCAAGTCTCTTAAAAGAGAGTGAGTGGATTTGGAGAGAGAATTAGTGGAATTACCACTAACTTAACTTGAATTTCCACCACTTGATTATTTCATAATCAAAGGTGCAAATTCAAGTCAAGCTTATAATTATTGACTCTCATCTAAGAAGACCTTCTAACCTTTGGATTTACTTCTAATCTAAGGCATAGAATTCCATCTTGATTAATCCATGATCATCACATGCTTAGGAGAGTTTTGAGCCTCTTGATCTCATTAACTCTAGATCCTTCTTGAATTGATCAAGTGAAGGGAGCCTAGCATCACTTGATCAATCCATCAAGGATCCTAAGGCTAAGAAGTACTCAAGGCCAAGCCACCAAGGCATCCATATAACTTAGGCAAATTCTCATTGTAAGGGGACTTTTGAATTGAATGAAATAGAATTTTTCTAAGACTTGTGTCTTGAGAAAGGGAGAGTGCTCTCCTAGGGTTTCTTCATAGAACCTTGAATCTTATCTTGATCCATGACTCAAGTGGCGATTCATCACCTAGCTTATTGATCTCCTTGGATCATGGCGCTATCTCCTTCCTAGTCTCATTCCATTTTGCTTCTTCTTCTTCTTGGTCACAAACCGAAACCATTACATACTTTAGCCTATATTCTGCAAGCTTTTCTTGGTCTTGAGTGAAGATCACTTGGTGAATTGAAGATTGGGCAAACAAAGGGTGTTAGATCCGTGGAGCATCTTCTAGCTATATGGATTTGCATCATAAGTTGTGAAGGGAACTTGAATCTATTCACCCCCCCTCTAGATTCATATAGGGACCAACAAGTATGAAATGGATATGTCCTCATTATTATAGATGAGGAACAAAAAGATAAGAAAGCCAAAGGTCTAACACTCAAGATGGAAGACACGGCTAGTGAGAAGCGACGCGTCAAAGGTGTAGTAAATCGAACGGGAAAATATGAATCTCATGGTAAGGAAATTCAAAAAGTTCATGAAGAGGAACAACGATAAAAGGAGATTCAACAATTCGAGAAAAGGCTTCAAGAGGTATGAGAGTTCATCTTCAAAGGTCACTTGTTATGAGTGTGGAAAGGCGGGTCACTACAAATCGGAGTGCCCCACATGAAGAAAAGCAACGTGAGCCTAGAAAGTAGAACATGAGGAACGGCCCAAGAAGGACAAATTTCACAAGAAAAAGGCATGCATAGCTTGGGAAGAGAATAATTCCTCAACCTCTAGTGGGAGTGATAATGAAGAAGCAAATTTGTGTCTCGTGGCCAATCCAACATTCGATGAAGAGGTAAGTGATTCCGGTTCATCTACTTTTGACTATGATGAGCTGCAAACTGCTTTTTGTGAACTTTACAAGGAAGCCGAAAAACTAAGCAAGTTGAACAAGGTTTTGAAAAACAAAATTACTGATTTGGAAAATGATATTTCTGTTTTGAAAACTGATGTTCAAAGTTTGAAAAAGGAAAATGATACCTTGAAACTACCCCTGTTCAAAGTGTAAGTCTTTTGATGCCTCCTTGAAAAAGAATAACATGAAGTTCTTTGCATTTAAATAAACCAGCAAAAACAGAACTTTGCCATGTAGTTATTGTATGAAATCTAGACATAACTCTTATAATTGCATGATTAGGAAGGAAGGAATAACTAGTGGGTTGTTTAAATGGATTAGGAAAGATAGTCACAGCTCTAACACTAATGGACCCAACAAGTCTTGGGTACCAAAAACAAAGTGATATCTTTTTTCGTAGGTATGCTTGAGAGCCAAACACTCAACTTGGTATTTGGATAGCGGCTACTCAAGACATATGACTGGTGACAAGAGTAATTTTATCTCCTTCAAATCAAAAGAATCTGGTTCAGTAGTGTATGGAGATAACAACAAAGGAAAATACTGGGTATAGGTGCTGTTGGAGACAAATCCAACACTTGTGATTGAAGATGTCTTGCTTGTGGAAGGTTTGATATTCAATCTTCGAGTATTAGCCAACTATGCGACAAAGGTTATCAAGTATCATTCGATAATGGTTGCTGCAAGATCAATAGCTGTGACTCGAGTGAGGTATTAATGGTCGGTAAGAGACATGGTAACATCTACATCCTTGAACTTGATCATTCATCATCATATCATGCATGTCTTACGTCAAACGATGATTTATCATGGCTTTGGCATAGACGTATAGCTCATATTGATGTTCATCAAATTTGAATAAGCTTTCATCTAAGAACCTAGTGCAAGGGTTATAATCAACAAGAAGGAATAGACTTTGATGAAACATATGCCCTTGTTGCTAGATTAGAAGTCAAGAGTATTACTTGCTTTTGCACAGCATTCATGATTTTAAGTCAAGTTTCGAGATGGATGTTAAAAGTGTGTTCTTAAATGGCTACATCAACGAGGAAGTCTTTGTTTCACAACCTCCTGGTTTCACCGACTTGGTTACCACGAGCATGTGTACAAGCTAAAGAAGGCCCTCTATGGTCTGAAGAAGCCCCAGGACAATGGTATGAAAGGTTAAGTAAATTTCATTTGTCAAAAGGGTTCAACAGAGGTAATGTTGACAAAACTCTTTTCATTAGGAGGAAGTCTAACAGTATTTTATTGGTCCAAGTATATGTTGATGATATCAGTTTTGGATCAACTAATCAATCTTTGTGTGAAGAATTTGTGGCTAGCATGCAGGGTGAGTTTGACATGTCTATGATGGGAGAACTCAAATTCTTCCTAGGACTCCAAGTCAAGAAGTGAAAGAAGGAATCTTTATACATCAAGCGAAGTACACTAAAGAATTGCTGAAGAAACATGGAGAGTTGTAACATCTCTAATATCCCTATGTCAACTAATCTCTCTTTAGTTAATGATGCTACAAGGCTAGGAGTAGACCAAACAAAGTACAGAGGGATCATTGGATCACTCTTGTATCTCACAGCGAGCAGACCGGATATAATGTGTAGTGTTTGTGTTTGTGCGCGATTTCAATTTGCACCAAAACAATCACACATGACTGTTGTGAAGAAAATCCTAAAGTACCTTAAAGGAACAATGAACTGTGGTTTGTGGTATCCCAAAGGTACGTCCCCTACTCTAGTCGGTTTTAGTGATTCGATTTTTTCAGGTTGCAAAACGAGATAGAAAGAGCACGAGTGGTGTATGCCACTTGTTTGGAGAAAGCTTAGTCTCATGGTATAGCAAGAAACAAGCATGTGTTACTCTATCAACAATGACAGTATATTCTTTGCGGGTAGCTGTTGTCGCAAACCATCCTTGAAGCAACAACTTGAGGACTTTGGACTAAAGCTTGATCACATTCCTATCAAGTGTGACAATACAAGTGCAATCAGTATCACGAAGAACCCGATTTTGCACTCAAGAACAAAGCATATTGAGGTGCGTCATCATTTCATAAGGGATCATGTTGAGAAAGGTATTTGTGAAGTAGAGTTCATTGAAACGGAGAACCAACTGCGGATATCTTCACAAAGCCCCCTAAGGAGAGATTCTTCAAACTTAGAACCAATCTTGGTATACTAAGTGAGGAACATCTCTCATGAATTCTCTAAGTATGGTAAGTTGGATCATTCATGGTGCTCCAACAAGGTATGAGTTCATTACATTACATAGTCATGACCAATTCTCTTTCAAAACATGTAAAATCAAGTGTTTCCAATCTTTCTGATATAGATAATCGATTACCATTGCATTTCAATCAATTACCTACTTTTGTGAATTACTCATTTAGGAGTAATCGATTACCATTTGTAATCGATTACCACAATTTCAAAAATTGTTTTTCCAGTTTTCAAGCCTGGAGTAATCGATTACCTTGCACAGTTAATCGACCCGCATTTCTGTTTTCAAAGCAAATTGGTTACTCGAATGTAATCGATTACCACGTATGGGTAATCGATTACCTTCGCTGTTGAAAGGTTTTTTCAAGTGTTTTTCATGGTTTTGGGCCTAATCGATTACAATTTCTTAGAGTCCAATACTTTGTTCATTGAATCTAACCTCGATTGTGGAGTTTTTATAAGTGATTTTCAGGTTTTTGGGCTTCATTCCACACATCTCACAAACCCTAAAATCTCTTTCTCTCTCCCAACTCTAAACCCTTCATCTTCATCTTCTCCACCACCACCATCAATGGAAGAACAAGGACGAGGCAAAGCGGATCAAGCACGTGGGTCACTTGAAACCTAAGCCAAGAGTTTCGCCCGATCAAAGAAAGGAGATTCCTCCTCCAAGAGGAAGGAACCCACATCTCCGAGGAGAGGCGTGGCACGCCAATAAACCCGTGGTTCACCTCTACCGCACAAGAATCACATTTCTATGGAGATTTTGCAAACAAGGAACTCGTTCTGCAAAGATCTTGGATTTTCGTTGGCTAGATACTTAAGGGTTCACATTTCACTCTCTACTCGAGATCGAATCTTGAGAAGTTTGTTGGTCTCGAAGGGCTTCATATACCCTAATGTCGGTGAGTTTTCTACTCCAACCTCAAGACCACACCACCGGAATCGAATGTCTCGAGGTAAAGGGCAAACCTATGATTTTGACTCGTGATATATTTTTCCGTTTTTCTTTGGATGAAGGTATTCGCCCTGCGATTGAGCACTTGCAAGCACAAGGAATCGAGCTTCAAGGACTCTTTCTTAAGCGAGCCCGCCAAAATCCCGAAATGTGGGAAGGCAGAAAAGGCTACAAGGAAGGAGCATGGAAAGAAGATAACTTACAACACCGTGGCTGAACACCAACGATCGTCTTCTCCACTACACCGGTAATTGCTGGATTAAGAAGAGAAGCCAATCACTTTCAGATCAATGAGGAGGATATGGTAATGATGGCAATTGAAAAATGGCATTCAAGTCGACCGGGCACATGTTGTGTGATGGAATGACATGCTCGAGACGAAGGCTATTTGATAACAAATGCCTTATTCTCTGTTTATTTCACGCTTTGCTTGAGCATTTTCGGTTGATACCTCAAATGAGAACAGAGATTTGGTGAAGGACATTCACATCATTGGAGACAAAGCGTTGAAAATGATCTACGATTGACGGCGATCTTTGGATAGGTGCCAAGGAAGAAGCACCACAACAACAACAAACGAAGCTACAACCGATCCACCTTCGATGATGATGATTCGTACGGACTGGGAGTACATCCTAAATTCCGTTTTGAATCAATTGTCATTGATCAAATTTGATGAACTCGAAGCTACCACCGCCAAAAGATTGGACGAGATGGAGGTTGCAAACAATGCCCGCTTCTTGGATCTCGAGGAGCTGGAGTCCCTTCATACTGCTTTGATGCACTCTAGTATTCCTCTTATCACTTACTCTCTCTTTTGCTTATTGATATACCAAATAGGGGAGAATGACTATAGGTTATCCTAGATAGTGGAGTAAGAGTAGAGTAGCAAGTTTGAGTAGCATCCAGGTAGCATTTGTTTCTTGTTTTTATGTTTGAACTATTGATTTCTCTTTAATCTGTTGACTTGAAGTTGGTAGAAGCCATACCTACTTTTAGTTTTGATATACTTGTACTTTTGATCTTTGTGATAGATTGTATATAGGAGTTTAAAATGTATTGATTGTTTTAGTTTAGGCTTTGTGTTGTTTTTATTCAATCGTTTCATAGAAAATTTGATTTTACTCTTGTGATTTGAGCTAGAGAAGTTTTGGAACCCCATTTTATTTGAAAGGAATCAAAAACTTTGGTTTAAAAAGGTTTAAGCTGGAAGTACCGATTACCATATAAATATGTCCATTACCAATAGTTCGGAAACGGGAAACCCAAATCGCTCGAGTAATCGATTACCACTCCATAGTAATCGATTACTTCGTCTTTGAAGAAATAGGGGAAGGGAAATTTCTCAGTAATGTCGATTACCACAATCCAAGTCGATTACCACACCAATTCATCTCAAATGATTTTGAAACTGTTTTAAATTGAAACCTCTTTGAATTGTTTTCTCGAAGAGAGATCTTTTTGAGTTTTCCAAGAAAGAAAGGAAGAGCTAAACACTAGTTTTTACAAGAATTCTCTTGAAAGTTTCAAAGATTTCTCTTGAGATGAAGGTTGTGTGAATGGTTGAATTGTTTGGATGATATCATTGATCAGTGCATACACAACGGTGTAATCTTATCGATCTTTATCTTTTGTAATCTTTTTGGTTTAAACTCTAAAAGAGAAAGGTATTCTCTTGGAAGAGTTGATGAGTTTTTTGAGGTACTCTCAAAGGTTGATTCTTGAAGGGATCAAGGATCAAGATATGTTCTTAGGTGAAGAACATATGGTTTTGAGTATTTGATTTGTTTTTGTGTTTGTGCAAAGTGTGGTTGTATTAAACACAGAATCTTTATAGTGGAAAACCGATCGCAGTTGTTCGGTTGGGATTGGATGTAGAACTAAAAGCTGAACCGTATAAATCTTTGTCTAAACTCTCTTCTCTATCTTATCTCTTTTAATTCATTGTTTTCTTGCTTTACAATTTTCCCTTGTTTTCCGCTTTTCTTGATTATATCTACGATACGTTTTGTAATTCAAGATAAGTTTGAATCTGGAAAAAGTGAGAAAAAGTAAAATTGAACTAGGGAACTTGAATCTATTCACCCCCTCTAGATTCATATAGGGACCAACAAGCTCCGAACAATTTACAATTTGGATATTTGAACTTGAACAATTCGATATAGTTGTAATTTTTTTCACGTTATGTTTTATATTTTGATTAAATTATCTTTAAATTTTTTTCTCCGGTCTTGGTCTATGATTGTGAATTGAATCATGTCTTATATTTCGTATGGATGATTCTACTTGATGATTGATAATATAATGCTCTGTTTAAGATAGATTGTGCAGTGAATCGCAATGCATATACCGTATTTGGATATCTCTAACAATTGCGGGATTCGTAGAAGATCAACACACATCCTAAACCTCTAGGGAAAACCTTGGTTGAGATTTGGTACATCAAAACCAAAAAGGGGGAGATTGTTGGACTTAAAGCTTAAAGATGCTTTGGTGTCTCTCTTGGTGTTTTGCTTTTGATGCTATATAATTTTGGTTTTCTTAGATGAAATGTAATTAGGAGTTTCCTATGTATTGATTGTTTAGTTTAGGCATGTATGTGGTTGTTCTTTGTTTGAATGCCCTGGAGAGCTTGGCAATCTTGTGTGATTTCTCATGTGTCAAATGTTTGATTTCCTCTCTAAGATATTTTGAAAATGTCTTTGGTAACCAACTGAGGTAATAGATTACCAACGAAAGGTAGTTAACTACCACGAGCGGGTAATCAACTACCAACAAGGGTAACGAGAGTGTGGGAATGCATTTGCCCAGATGGAGTAATCGATTACCCCGGGTTAATCGATTGCAAGAGCCAAAATCACCATGTAAATCCTTGCTCACCGGTTTAATCGATTACCAGCTACGCGATCGATTACTCCCTATCGAGGAAGTCATTAAGTTGCCTAAATTGAGTTTTTAATTGAACCTATAAATACTCTTTTCTAAAATTAACATAAAATCTTGAAACATAAGTTTTAGAAAGTTCATACACTTTCATATTCTCTCTAAACGAGTTCATCATCTTTTCCAAGAAACCCATAAAGAACTTCAAGAGTGCATCAAGTTTTCATAAATAAAAGGCAAACTTGGATCTTTTCTCTCGACTCGGTGGCATTCATAGTGTTATCTTTTGTGATCAATCTATACTCGGTGTTTTCTAAACTGATCTTTTGTTTACCTTTTTGATTTTACGGGTTATTACCTCACAGGAGGTCTCGATGGAGTAAAGGTCTTTGAGAAGTGTGTTCTCAAAGGTTTGATCTTGGGTGTTCCAAGGTCGGGGAAGAAGCTGTTCTTTGGGTTAAAGGACGGGTTTTTGGGTGTTTGATTTCGTTTTTGTGTTGCTTGTTGCGAGTGAATGTAAAAGAACACAAAAGGGATTATTTGATAGTGGAAGACCGATCGCAACAGTTGGGATGGGACTAGATGTAGGTAGTGGCGAACCGATAAATCTCTGTGACTTTTCTTCTTCCTTATACTCTTTACCTTTTTACCTTACATTGTTGTTATCACTGTTTAATTTCTGCAATTTGTTCGGTAAAAGTGACTCTAATCAACTAAAACTGAACAGATTAGATAATTTGATATCGATTATGACGTATATTGATTACTAACGTGTTTACGATTATTCCTTTTGGTATTTAGTTGTGTATCTTTGATATTTCCTATTTATCTGTCTCATCTATTGATAGGTAATCAAGAATAGTTTTGTTTGAATTAAAAGGAATTAGAAACTCGCGAAATTGGGCTATAGTGGAACTAGAATCTATTCACCCCCTCAGATTCACACATAGGGACCATCACTCAACACCCCTATAAATTGTGTTCACATAAGAAGGCATGATAACATGAAATCGGAAACTCTAAGCATGCTAACCTCACTTGTACCTATTGCATGAAAACGGGACATAAATCTTTTAATTGCATGATTAGAAAGAAAGAAATTTCAAAGTGGTAAATATAGATGGGTTAAGAAAGAAAATCGCAGCACTAACTTGCATGGACCCAAGAAAAGTGGGTACCAATTGCAAAATAAATCCTTTTCTCTTGCAGAAAGCCTAAACAATGAAAAACTCAATATGGTACTTAGACCGGTGGTCACATTCAAGGCATATGACAAAGATAGAAGGAATCTTAGCACCTTCACACAAGAAAAGCTGATCGGTTGTATATGGAGACAACAACAAAGGAAAAATACTAGGCTACGGTACAGTTGGATTCAAAGCTAAATACGGTGATAGAGGATGTATTACTAGTTGATGGATTGAAGTTCAACTTGTTGAGTATTAATAATTTGTGTGACAAGAACTAAATTGCATTTGATGATGAGCATTGTCTTATCGAACAAAGACTCGATGAACTTCTCATGGTTGGCAATAGGTCAAACAACATCTACATATTGGAAGTAGATCACTCATCCCTTACTCTACATGCTTAACTTAAATGATAATCTGTGGCTATGGCATAGGAGAATAGCACATATTGACATCTTACATTTGAATAATCTTGTATCTAAAGAGCTAGTTTTTGGTCTACCTAAACTGAAGTTTTCCAAAGAAGGACTTTGTGAGGCTTGTCGAAAGTCCAAGCGAGCAAAAACATCTTTCAAAAATATTAAACATGTTTCTACAACTCACCATGAACTCTTGCATTTAGACTTATTTGGTCCATCTAGGATAGCTAGTTTCGGTGGAAATCTGTATGGGCTAGTCATTGTAGAAACTAACACTTTCCCGAAAGGAAAGCTTGCTACGTAATGATGATGAAAGCAGTGGAAGAAAGCATAGAAATTAATCATATGCATCAAAAATCAAACAACCCCAAGTGTCGATCAAACGAAAAGAATGGAGGACACCTAGGAACCTATCACTTGACAATGTCATTGGTGACATTCACAAGGGTAACTACTAGATCCTCAGAATCTATTTTGCTATAATACGCTTTTGTATCACAAGTTGAACCTCCAAAGATAGAAGAAGCCTTGAGTAATGAATTTTGGATCATGGTATGCAAGAGGAACTTAATCGGTTCGAAGAAATGAAGTATGGGAACTTGTTCCAGACAAAGGCAACATGAATATATAATTAGCACAAAATGGGTATTCAGAATAAAACTGAGTCAAGATGGAGTTGTGGTCGAAACAAAAGCAAGACTTGTGGCGAAAGGCTACAATCAACAGGAAGGAATTGACTTTGAGGAAACCTTTGCCCTTTTCTTGAAAACTTGAAGCGATAAGACTACTCCTAGCTTATGCATGTATCAACAACTTCAAGTTATTCCAAAATGGATGTAAAGAGTGCATTCCTAAATGGATACATAAATGAAGAAGTCTATGTAACCAACCACCAAAGTTTCAGACACACTTGCCTACACATGTTTACAAACTTCATAAAGCCTTATATGGGTTGAAGCAAGCCCCAGAGCAATGGTATGATAGATTGAGTAAATTTCTCATATCAAAAAGATTCCACGAGAGGTAAAGTAGATAAGACTGCTGTTTATTAAGAACAAATCTAACTACATTATTGGTTCAAGTTTATGTTGATGACATTATCTTTGGATCATCTAACCAACAACTTTGTGAAGAGTTTGTGAGCAATATGCAGGAAGAATTTGACATGTCCATGATAGGAGAACTAAGCTTCTTTCTAGGACTCCAAGTCAAACAAATGGATGGTGGCACTTTTATTCACCAGTTAAGTCACACCAAAAAATTACTTAGGAAATACGATATAATAAACAAAGTGTCAAATATACCTATTTCTACTAACACCTATCTTGAGATTGATGAAGCAGGTCATGAAGTTGATACTAACTTATACGGAGGTGTTATAGGATCTTTACTTTATCTTACGACCGCAGACGATATTATGTATGTTGTATGTTTATGTGCTAGATTTCAATCTACACCTAATGATGTAGGAGCATCTCAAAGAACTACAAGAAACATTGAAAGGAAGAAGTGGGAAAGCTCCAAGACATTGTACAATCTCAATCAAGCCTTAGTTTAGGACTTACTTTTTGTAATATGTATAAACTTGTATGAATAATTCTTCTAAGTGTGTACTTGTGTAAGGCCTTGTTTAAGTGAGCCAAAAAGAGCTCATCTTGCGAAGCTTGTTCTTTTTAGTTTGAATGCTTTAAATTTGTGTTTAAGATGCCTAGCTTAAGGATGCAAGTAAGGAATTAATGAGGCACTAAAATTCACCTAAGATTTTCAAGTTAAATTTGAATTTAATTAGAAATTCTTTTGTGAATCCAAGAGCTTTGGTTTAAGTAGAATTAATGCTTAAGTGTTGATCCATGTCTCCACTTAAGAAAGAATCTCACCTAGATCTCCCAAAGCCCTTCAAGGGTTTAGATCAAAGATGGGTGACATGTCACTTGAAAGTGACATGTAACTTAAACTAGTTACTCATTAATTAGTTAGTTGTTTACCTGCCTAGGTTAGTTTGGTTAGTTAGTTTAGTTATGGTTAGGATTAGTTTAGCTTGTTTTCCAAGTAGCTTTAGGGTCTATAAATACATGTAAAAATGAAATTGTAGAAACTTTTTGATATTTTGATAAATGAAATAGCTTTGAGCTTTTCTTAAGAGAGGATTCTCTTGTCTTGCTTAGCAAGGTTTCTTGGATCTTATCAATGGATTCCCACCTCCATCAGGGCAGTTCTCCCTAGGCTTATTGGCTTGCCATCGGCGCCAACCCTCACCATTCCATTCTTTT
>JALJEV010000044.1:0-162738 GCA_026586105.1 Hylodesmum podocarpum | reverse complement strand
AGTTGACCAAGTCTCTTAAAAGAGAGTGAGTGGATTTGGAGAGAGAATTAGTGGAATTACCACTAACTTAACTTGAATTTCCACCACTTGATTATTTCATAATCAAAGGTGCAAATTCAAGTCAAGCTTATAATTATTGACTCTCATCTAAGAAGACCTTCTAACCTTTGGATTTACTTCTAATCTAAGGCATAGAATTCCATCTTGATTAATCCATGATCATCACATGCTTAGGAGAGTTTTGAGCCTCTTGATCTCATTAACTCTAGATCCTTCTTGAATTGATCAAGTGAAGGGAGCCTAGCATCACTTGATCAATCCATCAAGGATCCTAAGGCTAAGAAGTACTCAAGGCCAAGCCACCAAGGCATCCATATAACTTAGGCAAATTCTCATTGTAAGGGGACTTTTGAATTGAATGAAATAGAATTTTTCTAAGACTTGTGTCTTGAGAAAGGGAGAGTGCTCTCCTAGGTTTCTTCATAGAACCTTGAATCTTATCTTGATCCATGACTCAAGTGGCGATTCATCACCTAGCTTATTGATCTCCTTGGATCATGGCGCTATCTCCTTCCTAGTCTCATTCCATTTTGCTTCTTCTTCTTCTTGGTCACAAACCGAAACCATTACATACTTTAGCCTATATTCTGCAAGCTTTTCTTGGTCTTGAGTGAAGATCACTTGGTGAATTGAAGATTGGGCAAACAAAGGGTGTTAGATCCGTGGAGCATCTTCTAGCTATATGGATTTGCATCATAAGTTGTGAAGGGAACTTGAATCTATTCACCCCCCCTCTAGATTCATATAGGGACCAACAAGTATGAAATGGATATGTCCCGTATTGCCGATGAGGAACAAAAAGATAAGAAAGCCAAAGGTCTAACACTCAAGATGGAAGACACAGCTAGTGAGAGCGACGCGTCAAGCTGTGGTAGTAAATCTGAACAGGAAAATATGAATCTCATGGTAAGGAAATTCAAAAAGTTCATGAAGAGGAACAACGATAAAAGGAGATTCAACAATTCCAGAAAAGGCTTCAAGAGGTATGAGAGTTCATCTTCAAAGGTCACTTGTTATGAGTGTGGAAAGGCGGGTCACTACAAATCGGAGTGCCCCAACATGAAGAAAAGCAACAGCAGTGAGCCTAGAAGAGTAGAACATGAGGAACGGCCCAAGAAGGACAAATTTCACAAGAAAAAGGCATGCATAGCTTGGGAAGAGAATAATTCCTCAACCTCTAGTGGGAGTGATAATGAAGAAGCAAATTTGTGTCTCGTGGCCAATCCAACATTCGATGAAGAGGTAAGTGATTCCGGTTCATCTACTTTTGACTATGATGAGCTGCAAACTGCTTTTTGTGAACTTTACAAGGAAGCCGAAAAACTAAGCAAGTTGAACAAGGTTTTGAAAAACAAAATTACTGATTTGGAAAATGATATTTCTGTTTTGAAAACTGATGTTCAAAGTTTGAAAAAGGAAAATGATACCTTGAAACTACCCTGTTCAAAGTGTAAGTCTTTTGATGCCTCCTTGAAAAAGAATAACATGAAGTTCTTTGCATTTAAATAAACCAGCAAAAACAGAACTTTGCCATGTAGTTATTGTATGAAATCTAGACATAACTCTTATAATTGCATGATTAGGAAGGAAGGAATAACTAGTGGGTTGTTTAAATGGATTAGGAAAGATAGTCACAGCTCTAACACTAATGGACCCAACAAGTCTTGGGTACCAAAAACAAAGTGATATCTTTTTCTGTGTAGGTATGCTTGAGAGCCAAACACTCAACTTGGTATTTGGATAGCGGCTACTCAAGACATATGACTGGTGACAAGAGTAATTTTATCTCCTTCAAATCAAAAGAATCTGGTTCAGTAGTGTATGGAGATAACAACAAAGGGAAAATACTGGGTATAGGTGCTGTTGGAGACAAATCCAACACTGTGATTGAAGATGTACTGCTTGTGGAAGGTTTGATATTCAATCTTCTGAGTATTAGCCAACTATGCGACAAAGGTTATCAAGTATCATTCGATAATGGTTGCTGCAAGATCAATAGCTGTGACTCGAGTGAGGTATTAATGGTCGGTAAGAGACATGGTAACATCTACATCCTTGAACTTGATCATTCATCATCATATCATGCATGTCTTACGTCAAACGATGATTTATCATGGCTTTGGCATAGACGTATAGCTCATATTGATGTTCATCAGCTGAATAAGCTTTCATCTAAGAACCTAGTGCAAGGGTTATAATCAACAAGAAGGAATAGACTTTGATGAAACATATGCCCCTGTTGCTAGATTAGAAGCTGTAAGAGTATTACTTGCTTTTGCCTGCATTCATGATTTTAAGCTGTTTCAGATGGATGTTAAAAGTGTGTTCTTAAATGGCTACATCAACGAGGAAGTCTTTGTTTCACAACCTCCTGGTTTCACTGACTTCAGTTACCCTGAGCATGTGTACAAGCTAAAGAAGGCCCTCTATGGTCTGAAGCAAGCCCCCAGACAATGGTATGAAAGGTTAAGTAAATTTCATTTGTCAAAAGGGTTCAACAGAGGTAATGTTGACAAAACTCTTTTCATTAGGAGGAAGTCTAACAGTATTTTATTGGTCCAAGTATATGTTGATGATATCAGTTTTGGATCAACTAATCAATCTTTGTGTGAAGAATTTGTGGCTAGCATGCAGGGTGAGTTTGACATGTCTATGATGGGAGAACTCAAATTCTTCCTAGGACTCCAAGTCAAGCAACTGAAAGAAGGAATCTTTATACATCAAGCGAAGTACACTAAAGAATTGCTGAAGAAACATGGAGAGTTGTAACATCTCTAATATCCCTATGTCAACTAATCTCTCTTTAGTTAATGATGCTACAAGGCTAGGAGTAGACCAAACAAAGTACAGAGGGATCATTGGATCACTCTTGTATCTCACAAAATGGTGACGACCGATATAATGTGTAGTGTTTGTGTTTGTGCGCGATTTCAATTTGCACCAAAACAATCACACATGACTGTTGTGAAGAAAATCCTAAAGTACCTTAAAGGAACAATGAACTGTGGTTTGTGGTATCCCAAAGGTACGTCCCCTACTCTAGTCGGTTTTAGTGATTCAGATTTTTCAGGTTGCAAAACAGATAGAAAGAGCACGAGTGGTGTATGCCACTTGTTTGGAGAAAGCTTAGTCTCATGGTATAGCAAGAAACAAGCATGTGTTACTCTATCAACAGCAGAAGCAGAGTATATTGCTGCGGGTAGCTGTTGTGCGCAAACCATCCGGTTGAAGCAACAACTTGAGGACTTTGGACTAAAGCTTGATCACATTCCTATCAAGTGTGACAATACAAGTGCAATCAGTATCACGAAGAACCCGATTTTGCACTCAAGAACAAAGCATATTGAGGTGCGTCATCATTTCATAAGGGATCATGTTGAGAAAGGTGACTGTGAAGTAGAGTTCATTGAAACGGAGAACCAACTCGCGGATATCTTCACAAAGCCCCTACCTAAGGAGAGATTCTTCAAACTTAGAACCAATCTTGGTATACTAAGTGAGGAACATCTCTCATGAATTCTCTAAGTATGGTAAGTTGGATCATTCATGGTGCTCCAACAAGGTATGAGTTCATTACATTACATAGTCATGACCAATTCTCTTTCAAAACATGTAAAATCAAGTGTTTCCAATCTTTCTGATATAGATAATCGATTACCATTGCATTTCAATCAATTACCTACTTTTGTGAATTACTCACTGGAGTAATCGATTACCCCATTTGGTAATCGATTACCACAATTTCAAAAATTGTTTTTCCAGTTTTTGGGCCTCTGGAGTAATCGATTACCTTGCCTGGTTAATCGATTACCACGACCCCTGTTTTCAAAGCAAATTGGTTACTCACGGGAGTAATCGATTACCACGTATGGGTAATCGATTACCTTCGCTGTTGAAAGGTTTTTTCAAGTGTTTTTCATGGTTTTGGGCCTAATCGATTACAATTTCTTAGAGTCCAATACTTTGTTCATTGAATCTAACCTCAATTGTGGAGTTTTTATAAGTGATTTTCAGGTTTTGGGCTTCATTCCACACATCTCACAAACCCTAAAAATCTCTTTCTCTCTCTAACTCTAAAACCCCCTTTCATCTTCTTCATCTTCTCCACCACCACCATCAATGGAAGAACAAGGACGAGGCAAGCAGATCAAGCACGTAGGTCACAAGCCTAAGCCAAGAGTTTCGCCCCGATCAAAGAAAGGAGATTCCTCCTCCAAGAGGAAGGAACCCACATCTCCGGGAGAGGCCGTGGCACGCCAATAAACCTGTGGTTCACCTCTACTGCACAAGAATCACATTTCTATGGAGATTTTGCAAACAAGGAACTCGTTCCTGCAAAGATCTTGGATTTTCGTTGGCTAGATACTTAAGGGTTCACATTTCACTCTCTACTTCGAGATCAGAATCTTGAGAAGTTTGTTGGTCTGAAGGGCTTCATATACCCTAATCTGGTGAGAGTTTTCTACTCCAACCTCCGACCACACCAAGCCACCGGAACGGTAATCTCCGAGGTAAAGGGCAAACCTATGATTTTGACTCGTGATATATTTTTCCGTTTTGCTGGATGAAGGTATTCGTCCTACGATTGAGCACTTGCAAGCACAAGGAATCGAGCTTCACAAGGACTCTTTCTTCATGAGCCTGCTCAAAAATCCCGAAATGTGGGAAGCTGAAAAGGCTACAAGGAAGGAGCATGGAAAGAAGATAACTTACAACACCGGCGGGCTGAACACCAACGATCGTCTTCTCCACTACACAATTTGCTGGATTCTGGCTGCAAGAGAAGCCAATCACGCTCAGATCAATGAGGAGGATATGGTAATGATGGCGTTGATTGAAAAATGGCATTCAAGTCGATCGGGCACATGTTGTGATGGACAACATGCTCAAGACGAGAAGGCTATTTGATAACAAATGCCCCTATTCTCTGTTTATTTCACGTTTGCTTGAGCATTTTCAGGTTGATACCTCAAATGAGAACAGAGATTTGGTGAAGGACATTCACATCATTGGAGACAAAGCGTTGAAAATGATGCGATTGACGAAGGCTGATGCTGGATAGGTGCCAAGGGAAGAAGCACCACAACAACAACAAACAGAAGCTGCAACCGATCCACCTTCTGATGATGATGATTCGGCAGCTGGGGAGTACATCCCTAAATTCCGTTTTGAATCAATTGTCATTGATCGGCTGGATGAACTGGAAGCTACCACCGCCAAAAGATTGGACGAGATGGAGGCTGCAAACAATGCCCGCTTCTTGGATCTCAAGGAGCTGCTGGAGTCCCTTCATACTCGCTTTGATGCACTCTAGTATTCCCTTCTTATCACTTCTCTCTCTTTTGCTTATTGATATACCAAATAGGGGGAGAATGACTATAGGTTATCCTAGATAGTGGAGTAGAGTAGAGTAGCAAGTTTGAGTAGCATCTGGGTAGCATTTGTTTTGCGCTTTATGTTTGAACTATTGATTTCTCTTTAGCTCTGTTGGACTTGAAGCTGAAGAAGCCATACCTACTTTTAGTTTTGATATACTTGTACTTTTGATCTTTGTGATAGATTGTATATAGGAGTTTAAAATGTATTGATTGTTTTAGTTTAGGCTTTGAGTGTTGTTTTTATTCAATCGTTTCATAGAAAATTTGATTTTACTCTTGTGATTTGAGCTAGAGAAGTTTTGGAACCCCATTTTATTTGAAAGGAATCAAAAACTTTGGTTTAAAAAGGTTTTAAGCTGAAGTAATCGATTACCATATAGCTGTAATCGATTACCAACAGATTCAGAAAACAGGGAAACCCAAACTGCTCTGGAGTAATCGATTACCACTCCATAGTAATCGATTACTTCGTGCTTGAAGAAATAGGGGAAGGGAAATTTCTCTGGAGTAATCGATTACCACAATCCAGTAATCGATTACCACACCAGAATTCATCTCAAATGATTTTGAAACTGTTTTAAATTGAAACCTCTTTGAATTGTTTTCAGAAGAGAGATCTTTTTGAGTTTTCCAAGAAAGAAAGGAAGAGCTAAACACTAGTTTTTACAAGAATTCTCTTCAAAGTTTCAAAGATTTCTCTTGAGATGAAGGTTGTGTGAATGGTTGAATTGTTTGGATGATATCATTGATCAGTGCATACACAACAGGTGTAATCTTATCTGATCTTTATCTTTTGTAATCTTTTTGGTTTAAACTCTAAAGAGAAAGGTATTCTCTTGGAAGAGTTGATGAGTTTTTGAGAGAGGTACTCTCAAAGGTTGATTCTTGAAGGGATCAAGGATCAAGATATGTTCTTAGGTGAAGAACATATGGTTTTGAGTATTTGATTTGTTTTTGTGTTTGTGCAGTGTGGTTGTATTAAACACAGAATCTTTATAGTGGAAAACCGATCGCAACAGATTGTTCGGTTGGGATTGGATGTAGGACGAAAGCTGAACCAGTATAAATCTTTGTCTAAACTCTCTTCTCTATCTTATCTCTTTTAATTCATTGTTTTCTTGCTTTACAATTTTCCCTTGTTTTCCGCTGATTATATCTCTGATACGTTTTTGTAATTCAAGATAAGTTTGAATCTGGAAAAAGTGAGAAAAAGTAAAATTGAACTAGGGAACTTGAATCTATTCACCCCCCCCCTCTAGATTCATATAGGGACCAACAAGCTCTGAACAATTTACAATTTGGATATTTGAACTTGAACAATTCGATATAGTTGTAATTTTTTTTTCACGTTATGTTTTATATTTTGATTCTGTTATCTTTAAATTTTTTTCTCTGGTCTTGGTCTATGATTGTGAATTGAATCATGTCTTATATTTCTGTATGGATGATTCTACTTGATGATTGATAATATAATGCTCTGTTTAAGATAGATTGTACAGTGAATCTGCAATGCATATACTGCGTATTTGGATATCTCTAACAATTGCAGGATTCGTAGAAGATCAACACACATCCTAAACCTCTAGGAAAACCTTGGTTGAGATTTGGTACATCAAAACCAAAAAGGGGGAGATTGTTGGACTTAAAGCTTAAAGATGCTTTGGTGTCTCTCTTGGTGTTTTGCTTTTGATGCTATATAATTTTGGTTTTCTTAGATGAAATGTAATTAGGAGTTTCCTATGTATTGATTGTTTAGTTTAGGCATGTATGTGGTTGTTCTTTGTTTGAATGCCCTGGAGAGCTTGGCAATCTTGTGTGATTTCTCATGTGTCAAATGTTTGATTTCCCTCTCTAAGATATTTTGAAAATGTCTTTGGTAACCAACTGAGGTAATAGATTACCAACAGAAGGTAGTTAACTACCGACAGCAGGTAATCAACTACCAACAGTAGGTAACAGAGTGTGGGAATGCATTTGCCACTGGAGTAATCGATTACCCCCTCGGGTTAATCGATTACCAAGAGCCAAAATCACCATGTAAATCCTTGCTCACTGGTTTAATCGATTACCAGCCTCTGGCAGTCGATTACCCCTATCAGAAAGTCATTAAGTTGCCTAAATTGAGTTTTTAATTGAACCTATAAATACTCTTTTCTCTAAAATTAACATAAAATCTTGAAACATAAGTTTTAGAAAAGTTCATACACTTTCATATTCTCTCTAAACTGAGTTCATCATCTTTTCCAAGAAACCCATAAAGAACTTCAAGAGTGCATCAAGTTTTCATAAATAAAAGGCAAACTTGATCTTTTCTCTGACTGGGTGGCATTCATAGTGTTATCTTTTGTGATCAATCTATACTCCAGGTGTTTTCTAAACTGATCTTTTGTTTACCTTTTTGATTTCTGGGTTATTACTCTAGGAGAGAGGTCTCTCTGGATGGAGTAAAGGTCTTTGAGAAGTGTGTTCTCAAAGGTTTGATCTTGGGTGTTCCAAGGTCAGGGAAGAACTGTTCTTTGGGTTAAAGGACAGGTTTTTGGGTGTTTTGATTTCGTTTTTGTGTTGCTTGTTGCAGAGTGAATGTAAAAGAACACAAAAGGGATTATTTGATAGTGGAAGACCGATCGCAACAGTTGTTGGGATGGGACTAGATGTAGGTAGTGGGCCGAACCAGTATAAATCTCTGTGCACTTTTCTTCTTCCTTATACTCTTTACCTTTTACCTTACATTGTTGTTATCACTGTTTAATTTCTGCAATTTGTTCGGTAAGTGACTCGGTAATCAACTAAAACTGGAACAGTTAGATACTGATATCGATTATGACGCATATTGATTACTAACGTGTTTCTGATTATTCCTTTTGGTATTTCCGTTGTGTATCTTTGATATTTCCTATTTATCTGTCTCATCTATTGATAGGTAATCAAGAATAGTTTTGTTTGAATTAAAAGGAATTAGAAACTCGCGAAATTGGGCTATAGTGGAACTAGAATCTATTCACCCCCCCTCTAGATTCACACATAGGGACCATCACTCAACACCCCTATAAATTGTGTTCACATAAGAAGGCATGATAACATGAAATCTGGAAACTCTAAGCATGCTAACCTCACTTGTACCTATTGCATGAAAACAGGACATAAATCTTTTAATTGCATGATTAGAAAGAAAGAAATTTCCAGTGGTAAATATAGATGGGTTAAGAAAGAAAACTGTAGCACTAACTTGCATGGACCCAAGAAAAGCTGGGTACCAATTGCAAAATAAATCCTTTTCTCTTGCAGGAAAGCCTAAACAGCAGAAACTCAATATGGTACTTAGACAGTGGCTGTTCAAGGCATATGACAGGTGATAGAAGGAATCTTAGCACCTTCACACCAAGAAAAACTGGATCAGTTGTATATGGAGACAACAACAAAGGAAAAATACTAGGCTACGGTACAGTTGGATTCAAAGCTAATACAGTGATAGAGGATGTATTACTAGTTGATGGATTGAAGTTCAACTTGTTGAGTATTAGTCAACTGTGTGACAAGAACTACAGAATTGCATTTGATGATGAGCATTGTCTTATCAGCAACAAAGACTCAGATGAACTTCTCATGGTTGGCAATAGGTCAAACAACATCTACATATTGGAAGTAGATCACTCATCCCCTTACTCTACATGCTTAACTTCTAATGATAATCTGTCTTGGCTATGGCATAGGAGAATAGCACATATTGACATCTTACATTTGAATAATCTTGTATCTAAAGAGCTAGTTTTTGGTCTACCTAAACTGAAGTTTTCCAAAGAAGGACTTTGTGAGGCTTGTCAAAAGTCCAAGCAGGCAAAAACATCTTTCAAAAATATTAAACATGTTTCTACAACTCAGCCGCTTGAACTCTTGCATTTAGACTTATTTGGTCCATCTAGGATAGCTAGTTTCGGTGGAAATCTGTATGGGCTAGTCATTGTAGAAACTAACACTTTCCAAAAGGAAAGCTTGCTACGTAATGATGATGAAACAGGTGAAGAAAGCATAGAAATTAATCATATGCATCAGCAAAATCAAACAACCCCAGTGTCTGATCAAGCAAAAGAATGGAGGACACCTAGGAACCTATCACTTGACAATGTCATTGGTGACATTCACAAGGGGGTAACTACTAGATCCTCACAGAATCTATTTTGCTATAATACTGCTTTTGTATCACAAGTTGAACCCTCCAGCATAGAAGAAGCCTTGAGTAATGAATTTTGGATCATGGCTATGCAAGAGGAACTTAATCAGTTCAGAAGAAATGAAGTATGGGAACTTGTTCCAGACAAAGGCAACATGAATATATAATTAGCACAAAATGGGTATTCAAGAATAAACTGAGTCAAGATGGAGTTGTGGTCAGAAACAAAGCAAGACTTGTGGCAAAAGGCTACAATCAACAGGAAGGAATTGACTTTGAGGAAACCTTTGCCCCTGTTGCAAAACTTGAAGCAGTAAGACTACTCCTAGCTTATGCATGTATCAACAACTTCAAGTTATTCCAAATGGATGTAAAGAGTGCATTCCTAAATGGATACATAAATGAAGAAGTCTATGTAGCACAACCACCAGGTTTCACAGACACTACTTGGCCTACACATGTTTACAAACTTCATAAAGCCTTATATGGGTTGAAGCAAGCCCCCAGGCAATGGTATGATAGATTGAGTAAATTTCTCATATCAAAAAGATTCCACAGAGGTAAAGTAGATAAGACTCTGTTTATTAAGAACAAATCTAACTACATTCTATTGGTTCAAGTTTATGTTGATGACATTATCTTTGGATCATCTAACCAACAACTTTGTGAAGAGTTTGTGAGCAATATGCAGGAAGAATTTGACATGTCCATGATAGGAGAACTAAGCTTCTTTCTAGGACTCCAAGTCAAACAAATGGATGGTGGCACTTTTATTCACCAGGCTAAGTACACTAAAGAATTACTTAGGAAATACGATATAATAAACTGTAAAGTGTCAAATATACCTATTTCTACTAACACCTATCTTGAGATTGATGAAGCAGGTCATGAAGTTGATACTAACTTATACAGAGGTGTTATAGGATCTTTACTTTATCTTACAGCCAGTAGACCTGATATTATGTATGTTGTATGTTTATGTGCTAGATTTCAATCTACACCTAATGATGTAGGAGCATCTCAAAGAACTACAAGAAACATTGAAAGGAAGAAGTGGGAAAGCTCCAAGACATTGTACAATCTCAATCAAGCCTTAGTTTAGGACTTACTTTTTGTAATATGCTTATAAACTTGTATGAATAATTCTTCTAAGTGTGTACTTGTGTAAGGCCTTGTTAGTGAGCCAAAAAGAGCTCATGGCCAAGCTTGTTCTTTTAGTTTGAATGCTTTAAATTTGTGTTTAAGATGCCTAGCTTAAGGATGCAAGTAAGGAATTAATGAGGCACTAAAATTCACCTAAGATTTTCAAGTTAAATTTGAATTTAATTAGAAATTCTTTTGTGAATCCAAGAGCTTTGGTTTAAGTAGAATTCATGCTTAAGTGTTGATCCATGTCTCCACTTAAGAAAGAATCTCCACCCTAGATCTCCCAAAGCCCTTCAAGGGTTTAGATCAAAGATGGGTGACATGTCACTTGAAAGTGACATGTAACTTAAACTAGTTACTCATTAATTAGTTAGTTGTTTACCTTAAGCCTAGGTTAGTTTGGTTAGTTAGTTTAGTTATGGTTAGGATTAGTTTAGCTTGTTTTCCAAGTAGCCTAGGGTCTATAAATACATGTAAAAATGAAATTGTAGAAACTTTTGATATTTTGATAAATGAAATAGCTTTGAGCTTTTCTTAAGAGAGGATTCTCTTGTCTTGCTTAGCAAGGTTTCTTGGATCTTATCAATGGATTCCACCCTCCATTGTGGCAGTTCTCCCTAGGCTTATTGGCTTGCCATGGCGCCAACCCTCACCATTCCATTCTTTTTCCAGCCATACATAGTGTGTGGAAAAAATACAAAATCAAAAACAAAGAAAAGAAACAAGTGAGAAAAACAAAAGAAAAAGAAGTAGTAGTGAAAAGTGAAGTTTATGGGTCCAAAAAGAGTAGAAATTGATTAAGGACCATACAAAAGCAAAATCAAAAGAACCAAAATAGCAAGAGAAAAATTTGAAAAGTGAAAAGAATTGGCAATTAGACACACCCTTGGACTTAGTTTTGAGCACACACCACCCAAGTTGAATTTCTAATACCTTGTCTTGGACTTGAGTGTGTAGTGATTTTTTTGGTGTAATTTTCACTTTGAGTTTTTACTGCACTTGCTGGAAATTGGTAGTGCTATGACTATATGAACCTTATTTTGCATTTGGATTGATTTTTCAAAGGTTGCATAATCATAGAATTAAGGTTCATTTTCGGTCTCTAATCGGATTCCTAGGAATCTGTCGCTAATCTTGGTGACATTTCGGTGGCTAGCTTGAATTTGTGTGTGGCTGTACATTTTGATTCTCATACTCTTAGTCTCGGTTTTGGACTTGTTTTCCCTGCAAATTCATGTTCCTTTGCTGTCCATATATGTGTCATTGTATCATCAAAGTTTACTCCAAATTTGATTAGCATTTCTTTCATTTTAAGCCTTTTTTTTGCTTGTCTTTCTTGGACTCCTAGTTTTGTCTTTGAGTATTTGTCTCTTTGGACTTCTTAAGCCTAGCTAGGGTGCTGTTCCTCTTTCACATTGGCTTGGTAGGAACTTGATAATTGATTTGAGAATAATTTCTAAGTGAGAACCAAGAGATAGAGAGGAAAAAGGCAAGAGAGTTTCATTAGAGAAAAAGCCACTAAGTGCGAAACACGAGTTGATTGAGTGGATACACTTAGAGAGTGGTGAGATCCTTTATTTCCTATTATATTTCTTGTACACTAACCTTTTCTTGCAGCAATGGCTAGTTCTCCTAGTGTTGGCAATGATTTATCACCCAAAACTCTCAAAATGATGGATGTGTTGATGAGTAGATTGAATACCACCCTTGATGAGAGAGTTGGGCCGATTGAAAGGAGGTTAGGTAATGAGAGGAGGCATAGTGGAGAGTCTAGTGGGAATAGAGAGGAGGAAGAGACGAGAAATAAGGAAGCAAATGATAGGAGAGGGAGAGAAGAAAATGAGAGAAGGAGGGAGAACAATAGAGGAGGTTATGAAGCTTCCATTGGGAGTGATGGAGGAGAAAATGAGGTGGATGATTTCGGTTTTGATGGGCATGGGAATGAGAGGAGAAGGGAGAGAGGTGGTGGATACCATTATAGGAGGTATAGCCGAGACTCAAGGAGGCCATACTATGGTGATGATCCAAGGAGGGGTGAAGGGCTACCTAAGGTGAAGCTTCCTAAGTATAGTGGTGAAGGAGGGGCCGAAGGGTTCCTTGATTGGGCCATGAAGGTAGACCAAACTTTCTTGTGTTATCCTAACTTGACTCGTGAGATGAAGCTCAACCTTGCTACTCTTGAGTTTGAGGGCTATGTGCTAGCGTGGTGGCATCAAGTGCATCAAGACATAGCACGTATGAGGAGGCCTATGATCAACTCTTGGCTCGATTTGAGGCAAGCTCTCAAGGAAAGGTTTGTTCCACCATCTTTTACTAGAGACCTACACATTCGGCTTCAAAGGATGATCCAAGGTACAAGAAGTGTCCAAGAGTATTATAAAGACCTTGAGGTTACCATGTTGAGGGCCGAGTATCAAGAAGATAGGGAGGCCACCCTTGCTAGATTTACTAATGGCTTGAATCGAGACATCCAAGATGTATTGGAGCTTCAAAGTTATCATACTTTGGAGGAGGCCGTGCATAAGGCCGAATGAATAGAAGGACAACTTAGAAGGAGGGCTACTTTCAAAAGAACTTCTACACCTAGTTCTTCTAGTTGGAGGGATAGAGGTAAAAGGGAGAATGCTCCTATGGTGAAACCAAGGAGTGACCGTGATCCTTCCAAGCCTAAGGAGGTACCTTCTTCTTCTAACTCTTTTAAATCTAGTAACATTAAATGTTTCAAATGTTTAGGTAAGGGACACATAGCATCACAATGCCCAAACAAGAAGGCTATGTTCCTAAGACAAGATGGAGAGATCACAAGTGAGGATTCTCAAGCCTTCTCAAGTGAAGATGAAGGCCAAAGTGCAAGGAGTTCCACTTCTAGCCAAGAAGCCGAGGAGGGTGATCTTTTAATGGTAAGAAGGTTACTTAGTGCATGCCATGATATGGATGATAGTCAAAGGGAGAACATATTCCATTCAAGATGTAAGGTAAAAGACCAAACTTGTTCTTTTATTATTGATGGTGGCTCATGCACTAATGTTGTGAGTGAAAGGCTAGTCTCTAAACTTAACTTGAAAACTATTCCTCACCCTAAGTCTTATAGATTACAATGGTTAAGTGAGAGTAGAGAGGTTAAAGTAGATAAGCAATGCATGATTAACTTTTCTATTGGTAAGTATAGTGATAGCATATTATGTGATGTGGTTCCCATGGAGGCTACACATTTACTTCTTGGTAGGCCATGGCAATTTGATGGGAATGTAATTCATGATGGCCTTGCTAACACTTACTTGTTTTCTTTTGAAGGTAAAAAGGTACTCTTGAAGCCTCTATCTCCAAGGGAAGTGTGTGAGGATCAAGTTAAAATGAGACTCAAGAGGACCCAAGAACAAGAGAAGTCCTTGGCCAAGACATCTAAGCCAAGCAAGGCTTTGACCGAGAAGCCTCCCAAAGGTAAAGGTGTCTTGAAACTTAAACCGAGCAAGCCTAAGGGTAAGGATGAAATGAAAAGGAAAGAAAGCTTGCTTATTGAAAGTAAGGAAATCAAGAGGGAGTACTTGGTTAGAAAATCCATATTTTTATGCTTACCAAACTCTATTTCTTTGAGTTCTCCTCTTGTAAGTAATCTTGGAAGCAAGGAAAGCTTGTTGATGGAAAGACAATTAAAGGGGAAGTGTGAACTTTCTCTTAAATTTGATACTACCTTTGATTGTATTAACCCTTGCTTTGATAAGTTTATAGGGGTCATTTCCAAGATACGATGGCCGAAGCAATATGAATACCTCTATGGCCAAGACTTGGAAAAGAAAAGACTCATAACACATTGTGAAAATCCTAAAGACTTCACTTTTGAGAATTCTTGTGCTTTAGGTCCAAGTAAAGAATTGTGCATCATGGACCCATGGAACAAGCCTTGTGAAGAGAAGGAAGTGCCTATGAACTTCAAGCTACCTTTTGCAAAATCTTTCTTATCTCTTACTTATCCTAATAGTTCCAATTTTCATGATATTACTTGTTTAACACTAGAATCTCAAGGCATTAGGCCTTGGGGAATACTTCAATTTGCTAAGTTGGAATTCTTGATTGTGCCAAATGATTGTTATCTTAATCATGTTGAATTTCCTTCTACGTTGACGGAAGAGTTTAAGAAGGAGGGTACATTGCAAACTTCTACACCTAGAAGAAGAATCTTAACTAAGAGTTCCAATCTAGACATGTCTACACTTGAGGAAATGCTAGTATCAACACACCTTGAAGTAGAAGCCCCAAAGAGCTTTGGTTATGATTTGAAAAATAGAATAAGTTCTTCTTTTACTTCCTTAGATTGTGTTATTGATATTAGAAATCAAATTATCTTGTAGTTATATGATTGGAAAATAAATGACTTAGGTAAAGATAGCAAGTTAAAAGAGTGTTTGAGTAGAAAGTATCATTTGCTTTTACATCTATGCAACCACTATAAGAAACAAATTTACCTATATTTTGCATCATATAATAACTAATGTAAGGAACCTTGTTTAATCTTTGATCTGGGTGAAATGTATTGGTAGGTCAAGACCAAGGTAATTTGGATCTTCCCATGGATTATGGAGGTAGTAATTCTTTAATATGAGTGATCTTTCTTTTTTAATGTAGGTTCCAATGGTTCAAGAAACTTGAGGACAAGTTCAAGCAAAGAAGGAGGGTTTGATGTAGGAACATCTCAAAGGATTACTAGAAACATTGAAAGGAATAAGTGGGAAAGCTCCAAGACATTGCACAATCTCAATCAAGCCTTAGTTTAGGACTTACTTTTTGTAATATGCTTGTAAACTTGTATGAATAATTCTTCTAAGTGTGTACTTGTGTAAGGCCTTGTTAGTGAGCCAAAAAGAGCTCATGGCCAAGCTTGTTCTTTTAGTTTGAATGCTTTAAATTTGTGTTTAAGATGCCTAGCTTAAGGATGCAAGTAAGGAATTAATGAGGCACTAAAATTCACCTAAGATTTTCAAGTTAAATTTGAATTTAATTAGAAATTCTTTTGTGAATCCAAGAGCTTTGGTTTAAGTAGAGTTCATGCTTAAGTGTTGATCCATGTCTCCACTTAAGAAAGAATCTCCACCCTAGATCTCCCAAAGCCCTTCAAGGGTTTAGATCAAAGATGGGTGACATGTCACTTTAAAGTGACATGTAACTTAAACTAGTTACTCATTAATTAGTTAGTTGTTTACCTTAAGCCTAGGTTAGTTTTGGTTAGTTAGTTTAGGTATGGTTAGGATTAGTTTAGCTTGTTTTCCAAGTAGCCTAGGGTCTATAAATACATGTAAAAATGAAATTGTAGAAACTTTTGATATTTTGATAAATGAAATAGCTTTGAGCTTTTCTTAAGAGAGGATTCTCTTGTCTTGCTTAGCAAGGTTTCTTGGATCTTATCAATGGATTCCACCCTCCATTGTGGCGGTTCTCCCTAGGCTTATTGGCTTGCCATGGCGCCAACCCTCACCATTCCTCACCCCTTCCATTCTTTTTCCTTTTCGGTTTCTTTCCTCCATTGAAGCTTTGACCGAAAGCTTCCTTAAGCCTTGGTTTGGAGATTGTTGAAGAAGCTAGATTGGGAAACTTCAAGGACTCTTTGGAATCTCTCCAAGGAGGTCTCTATCACCTAAGCAATCTCATTGGTTAATAGTAAAGAAGATTCTTAAATACCTAAACGGGACTATAAATTGTGGCTTGTGGTATCCAAAAGGAACCTCACCATTACTTGCTGGTTTCAGTGACTCTAATTTTGCAGGTAGCAAAACAGATAGGAAGAGCACTAGTGGCACATGTCACATTTTTGGAGAATGTTTAATATCTTGGCATAGCAAGAAACAAGCTTGTGTAGCACTGTCAACAGCAGAAGCTGAATATGTAGCTGCGGGAAGCTGTTGTGCTCAAGCAATATGGTTGAAGCATCAACTAGAAGATTTCGGGCTAAAGATAGATCATATTCCCTTGAAATGCAACAACACAAGCGCTATAAGTATCACAAGGAATCCTATATTACACTCAAGAACAAAACACATTGGAGTCAGACATCATTTTATCAGAGACCACGTCGAAAAAGGAGATTGTGACATCGAATTCATAGATACAGAAAATCAGTTAGCAGACATTTTTACCAAAGCATTACCAAAAGAAAGGTTTTACAAACTTAGATCAAACCTCGGCATGTTGAGTGAGGAACATCTAAACTAAACCCTTCTACTTGATTACACTTATCCATAAAATTGTTTTTGTGAAAATTTTTTCAAGAAAATCTTTTTCTGATAGAAATAATCGATTACCAGAAAAATGTAATCGATTACTTCGAATCAATTTTCAATTCTTAGAAAGATTGGCACTGTAGTAGTCGATTACCACGATCCCGTAATCGATTACCACATAAACCAGGTTATAAATGTTTTGCAAACCCCTCTGGAGTAATCGATTACCAGAATAGGTCAATCGATTACCACGACTGTTTTTTTTTATTTCCTTCTTCTCTCTATATAAGGAACTGAGATAATCGATTTCCAACTGCTGATAATCTATTACCTCGTCCTTGGACTAATTTCTTGGTCTTTTTTCTCTCTTATAAGAAGTGCAGGTGAAACCCTACAAGTTCACTATTCATCTTCTTCCTCCAAAACCCTAAGAAATCACTCTCTCTCAGCAACTATGGAAAACCAAAGAAAGGGAAAACGAATCAAGATGAGAGCCAACAGATACACTCAAGAGGAGATAAAAGGTAAGAAGGAGGTAGGAGAATCCTCCAAAAGGAAGAAACCTACTTCACCAGCTCAACCAGAAAGAGCTCCAACTCCTCCACCTGAATCTGCTATCAACCGATGGTTCTCTACTAAAGGACAAGAAACGAGATTCAATCTAGATTTCGCTAACAAAGGTCTTGTTCCGCCAAAGATTCTAGACCTACGATGGCTAGATGACCAGAGTTTTACCTTCCAAACCTACCTGAGACAACAACATTTGGAGAGATTTGTGGGATTAAAAGGCTTTATCTACCTAGATTTGCTTCGAGTCTTCTATTCAAATCACAAACCAAACATGGAACGAATGACTGTAAGTTATGAAGTTAAGGGTATTAAGATGATTTTAACCCCTGCACATTTTCTTCAAATTGTTGGTATCAGGAAAGAAGGAATCATTGCACATATTGACAAACTCCGGGAGAAAGGATTTGATCTGCAAAAGGACACCTTCTATATGAGCATGCTGAGGAACCCACAGAATTGGGAAGATGAAAAGAATTCAAGGAGATCACAAGGCAAAAAGGTGACATACAACATAGGAGGCCTAAATGCTGATGATAGGCTACTTCATTACACCATTTGCTGGATCTTAGCCGCAAGAGGAGCAAACCATGCTCAAATCAGTGAAGATGACATGATACTCATGGCAGCACTAAAGAATGGAATTCAAATGGATTGGACGCACATCATAATGGACAATATGCTGAAGACTAGAAGACTTCTTGATAATAAATGTCCATATTCTCTGTTTATTTCTAGACTAATTGAAATTTTTCAGATTGATTCAACTGATGAATCCAGAGAATTAGTCAAGGATGTCCACATGATCAGTGAGAGAGCCTTGAAGATGATGAGGCTGATTAAAACTGATGCAGGATGAATCACCAGAGAAGAACAACAACAAGCTAATCCACTAGAAGTTCCAGAAGAAGGAGCACAAAACGAAGATGAAGATGAAGACAACCTAGCATCTGGAGAGTACATTCCAAGATCTCGATTTGAATCCATCATAATTGACAGAATGGACGAATTAGAAGAGACTGTCAACAAAAGGATAGATGATCTAGGAAAACGTCAAGACTTACACTTCCTACAAATGAAAGATTTAATGGAGACAATGATGGAAAGACTCAACCAGGATGACACAGATTAGTAACTTCAACTCTACCTCTCATGATCTTATTTGATATACCAAATAGGGGGAGTAGTGTAGAAGTGTAGTTATTATATGTTTTCATTCATGTTTTCATTTGATATCTTTTGAATGTTATTTGATTATCTTTGAACAATTTGGATCTTTAATTTCTTAAGTATTTTACTTAGGGGGAGCAGATCAAAATTTGAACAATTATGGATTACTGTAATAGCATTAGATTTAATTTCTTTGCAATTGATTACTTAGATGCTATAATATTACTGTTAATTGAAAAGTGATATGAATTGTATATTACCTAAAAAGCTGTATGCAAAAGGATACTAACATTTCAGGACACATCAAAGCCTTTTTCATTAGATCCTCGACTACACTATGATTTGGTACATCAAAACCAAAAAGGGGGAGATTGTTGGACTTGAAGCTGAAGAAGTCGTCTCTTGTTTTTAGTTTTGATCTACTTGTACTCTTGAATTTAATGATAGATTGTAAATAGAAGCTTAATTGTATTGATTATTATAGAATAGGCTTTGAGTGTGGTTTCTATTCAATTTCACTTCACAGAGAAGTTGAATCTACTCTGAGAATCAAGCTAGAGCAAGTTTGGGAACCCTGACTTTGATTTGACAAGTTGAAAACTGTTTTTAAATGATTTTAGCTGAAGTAATCGATTACCATATATCAGTAATAGACTACCAACAGTTTGAGAAATCAGGGAATCCTAAAACTCTCTGGAGTAATCGATTACTTCGTGCTTGAGATAACAGAGGAGTCTAAAACTCTCTGGAGTAATCGATTACCACATTCTAGTAATCGATTACCCACACCAGAACTCATCTCAAAAATGTTTTTAAATTTTTTTAAATTGAAGTCTCTTAGAATTCATATTCAATAAGAGAAGTCTTTGAGTTTTCAAGAAAAAGGGAAGAGCGCAAAACCTGAGTTTACAAAGAACACAAGTTCTAAGAGTTCTCTTCAAGATTTCAAAATATTTTCTCTAGAGATTAAGAGTGTGTGAAGGATTGAATACTTGGTCATAAAATTGATCAGATCATACACATCAGGTGTAATCTTTATTGATCTTTATCTTGTTTTTGTATTTATTTTTGTTCAAACTCTTAAGAGAAAGTTGTTCTCTAGAAGAAGAGTTAAGGAATTTGAGAGAGGTGCTCTCAAAGGTGATTCTTGAAGGATTCAAGAATTAGAGAGATATGTTCTTAGGAGAAGAACATGTATTTTGGTTATTTTGATTTTGTTTGTGTTTGTGCAGTGTGTTTGTATTAGACAAAAGAAATCATTATAGTGGAAACCGATCGCAACAGTTGTTGGGTTGGGACTGGACGTAGGCCGAACGCCGAACCAGGATAAATCTTTGTCCAAACTTTCTCTCTACCTTATCTCTTATCTTTATCTGAATCTATTGCTTTACAATTGCTTTTACTGATTCATTCTAAAAGAGTTTTGAAAAGGTGTATCAATTTCTTTCTATGTTCGCTGCTACCTCTCTGAATTGTTATTCGTAACATAGATAAAACTCAATTGGGAAAGAAATTGACAAAGGCTAAAATTGAACATCGGGAACTTGAATCTATTCACCCCCCCCTCTAGATTCAACATAGGGACCAAAAAATTCTCCATGTGTCCTCCTTCTTAGGGACTAAGATAATCGGTGATGCACAAGGTGATAGACTCTCCTTCACCCACCCTTTGCTCATTAAGTCTTGGACTTGCCTCTCAATCTCATGAGTTTCTTGTGGAGTAGTCCTATAAGTTGGCCTATTTGGAAGTGGAGCACCCGGAATCAAATCAATTTGGTGCTCAATGCCTCTCAAAGGAGGTAGGCCGTGGGGTACCTCACTAGGAAACACATCTTTAAATTCTTCTAATAAGAGATCTAAGCTTACTTGATCTCCCACAAAATTTGCATTCAAAAAACAAGGAGATGGTAAGCATAGAAACATGGATTTCCTAGCCAAGAATTCCCTCTTAACTTCACTCCTACTCACAAGTAAACTTTCCTTAGACTTGGTAGCCCCTTTCTCAAGCTTCCTACACTCTTTGGGATCACTTAATTTGGACTTACCTAGCCTAAGTTTTGCTGAATTTTGTGCAGTGGTAGTTTTGGTAAATACTTCACAACTCTCGGCCAAAGCACTCTTTTTGGCATTCTTGGGTGATTTTTCATGTTTTTGGCCTTCACTTGCCTTTCTCTCACCCTCTATTTTGAGTTTCATCTTCAATTGATCCTCAAATACCTCTCTAGGTGTCAAAGGTCTAAGAGTTATTTTCCTATTACCATGAGAGAATACATGCGTTAGACACTCCATCATGTAATGCATGTTTATCAAATTGCCATGACCTACCTAACAAGATATGAGATGCTTCCATAGGTACTATGTCACATAAGACCTCATCATTATATCTACCTATAGTGAAAGCAATCAAAACTTTTTTGTTAACTAATAATTCTCCTTTCTCACTAAGCCATTGCAATTTATAAGGTTTAGCATGTGGAGTGGTCTTAAGACCAAGTTTATCAACAAGCCTAGTGCTAACAACATTGGTGCAACTACCACTATCAATGATTAGGGAACATACCTTGCCTTGAACGGTGCACCTTGTATGAAAAATGTTTTCTCTTTGGGTATCATTAAGGTCTACACAAGCACTTCCTAGCATCCTTCTAACCATCAATAGATCACCATCATCCGGTTGATCCAAACTTGAATGCTCACTAGCACTAGCTTTCTCTTTTTCACTAGAAGAGTAAGTGGACTCTTCACTTGTTATCTCTCCATCCACTCTCATGATCATGGCCTTCTTATTGGGACATTGGGAACCTATGTGACCATGTCCTAAACACTTGAAACACTTAATGTTAGAAGGCTTAGAAATAGGTTTAGAGACTTCCTTACCCTTAGGATCATCTCGGTTAGACTTGTAGAAAGTCTTAGATGATGCCTCCTTCTTTTGTTTATCCTTCCAACTTGAAGATCCATGAGTGTATGGCTTCTTGAAGGAGCTTTTCCTTTTAAGTTGGCCCTCAATCCTGTCGGCCTTGTGGATGGCATCCTCCAATGTCCTATAGTGTTGGAGCTCCAAGACATCTTGGATCTCCCTATTTAACCCATTGGTGAACCTAGCAATAGTAGCTTCCTTTTCCTCTTCATAGCCGACCCTCATCAAGGTTAACTCTAAATCCTTGTAGTACTCTTGCACACTCCTTCCACCTTGAGTTAGTCTTTGGAGCTTTATATGTAGGTCCCTTGTATAAGATTTTGGCACAAACCTCCCCTTCATGGCATCCTTCAATTGGGTTCAAGAGGTGATGTGTGGCCTTCTCCTCTTCTCGGCATCTACAAGGACTTGGTTCCACCAAACCAAGGCATAACCTTCAAACTCCAAGATGGCTAAGTTAAGCCTCTTCTCTTCACTCAAGTGTGGATAACAAGAGTAGACTTGATCCACCTTCATCACCCAATCTAGGTAACTCTCTGATGGAGGACCATCCATCACTAGAAGAATTACAAGAGCAATGACCAAGAAAATACAAGAAGAAGTGGAGAGTCAACTTCAAAGTCAAAGTCAACTCTCAAGTCAAGAGTCAACTCAAAACTTCTTCTTAACTTGTAATAGGACTTGTAATTATTCTAGTATTTGTAAATTGTAATTAGGGTATTAAACTTGTAATAAACAAAAGAATTAGTGACTATTAGATGAGGATACTAATCCAAGGGCTAAGCTTAGAAGCTTGGAGTGCAACCTTGACACCGTGACCATTGGATGAGGATCTACATCCAAGGGTGGAGAATTGATCCTTGTTCTCCAAGTTAATCAAACTTGCACCACAAGCTTCCTTCCATGGCCATTAGATTAGAATCTAATCCAAGGGTGAACATTAGTTCCTTGCATAGCAAGCTAGCACCCCACCTTAATAGTATAAATAAGATTTCCTTTGTAATTCAAACACTTTTGATAAATTTTTGAATATTGAATTAAGCTAAGAGCTTATTCTTGAGAGTGTTCTCTCTTGTGTTCTTGTGAAGAACCTTGAATCTCATAAATGGCTTCCTTGTCCATTGTGGCGGTTCCACCTCTAGCTTATTGGCACTTGCCATGGCGCTTCCATCTTTAAACTCCTTCCGCTTTCTTTTTCTTTTTCTCCTTGAGGTCTTGAGCTTCTTCTTGAAGGTTTACCCATGGCTTGAATAGAGAGACCCAAGACACCTTGGAACTTCAAAATTATAGAACCTTGGAGGAAGCTATTCATAAAGACGAAAAGATAGAAGCTTAAATGAAGAGAAAATTCACCATGAAGAAGTTCTATGCTAGTGGTTCTTCTAGTTGGAAAGAGAGGCAAAAGAAGGAGGGCTCTTTCAAACCCACTTCTAAGTTTGGTCGTGATGAGTCTAAAGGTAAAGATGTTCCCAAATTTAATTCTAAACCATCTAACATCAAGTGGTATCAAGAGCTTGTTCCTTCTTCAAGTGGAGCTTCATATCCGTGAGTCTATTTGTTTAGATCTTGAATTTTTCTTTTGAATTTTCTTCTTCTATTTCGTTCTCCTTGATTATTTTGTGTTTCCTTGAGTTGTCTTGAAGTTTTGTTAAGAAAATCTATCAAATACATGTCTAGTTAACCGTAGCTTCAATTCTTGTTTCTATTGCAAATTTCAATCGGTGTAACTTGTAGATCTATGTGTCATCTTGTATTTTGATTTGAAAACTGGAAAATATATCATGTGTTCTTATTTTTGTTCGGTCAAATTGAGTTCAATTGGTAGAAATTATCAATTCCTTGAGTTAGTCTTCAATCCATGCCTATTCCTTGCTTCTAGTACCAATTTTGCTTTCATTTGATGTGTAAATTGCCAAACTATGAGCTATATACCTTGTGAACTCTATTTTGGTACTGGACATACACTTTTAAATCTGTACATTCAAGTTCATGCATGCAAAATTGAGACATCAACATCATTACATGCTAGTAGAGTGCTTACTATAGGTCTAAATCCCTATTACTTCTTGTAGTAGCATTAGCACTAGTAGTTGAGCTTGGAATGCTTGTTTTTAGGCAAAATATATCTCGGTCCAGTAGCTTAGACAAAAGAAAAGAAAAGAAAACAAGTGATAGAAAAGAAAACAAGTGATAGAAAAGAAATCAAGTGAAAAGAAATCAAAACAAGAAGAAAACAAGTGAGAAAATTCAAAAGAAAGCTAGAAAAGGAGCCTTGAAAAGTACTAGAAATTTTGAGTACTTGAAGTGAATTTTAGTGGACTTGTAAATTTTTTCCAGCAAGCTATCAAAGTGTTAAAGAAGTGTTAAGAAAATTTGAGCAAGAAAAATTGGACTTAGAGCTAAGACATAGCACACTTATTCACCTAGTAAAATTACTAGTAGCTTGGAAATTAGCCTAGTAGTGTGTACTTATGACTAGCTTGTTTTGACTCAAATTTTTGCATAATTGTAACTTGCTGTATTTGATACTTGTCCAGCCATATATTACTGCACTTACATCAATTTTATTGGTATAAAATTAGTGCATTAATAACTTGAACATTACTTGTGCCACAAGCCCTAAATTTGTGCTCAAAACCGGTCTCAAAGTGATCACTACCAAAATTTGAGTTTGTATTTGATTATTTGCTTGTCTTGGTTAGTGATTGATCCAGCATATTCTCTAATTCCTTTCTGTCCAGTTTGTGCCATTGTCACATATAATTTCATTCCTTGAGTTTGAGTAACTTATTCCTTCATTTTAGCTTTTATTGCTTGTCCCTTTAGAATCTTGAGTTTTGTCTAGAGTTTGGCCATTTTTCTTGGAATTCTTGAGCTTGAAAGTAGAGTTGTTCCTCTTTCACATGGACTTGTAGCCATATTTGTGCTTGAGTTGAGGTTCACCTAAGAAGCTTAAGAGGAGGGTTGAGTGGTAAAAGGCTAGAGAGAACATTATAGAAAGAGCCACTAAGAGTGCATACACGAGTTGATACTTGAGTGACACACTTAGTGAGTGATAAGGTCCTTGATTATTATTTTCTTTGTGTACTAACCCTTTCATTGCAGTTATGGATAGTTCACTTAGTGTGGGAAATGATTTTTCTCCCAAGACTAAGAGGATGATGGACTTCATGATGGAAAAATTCAATCATTTGTAATATGAAATGAATGAGTTGGGAGGTGAGAGTGGAAGGAGGTATAGAGATGAAGGAAGTAGGAAGGGCCGAGAGGTAAAAGGAAAGGAAGGATATGAAGGAGGGAGTAAGACTAATAGAGGGAGTAGAAGTGAGAGAGGTAGTCAAGGAGGACACTACTACTCACCTAGAGAAAGTGATGAGGGTAGCAACCATGATGAGAGTAATGCTTATAGAGAGTATGAGGGTGAGAGAAGGCATAGAGGGGGTGCTGGCCGAACACCACCTTGGAGGCAACCCATACATACTAGGAGGTATTTGGTAGATGAGGAGCCAAGAGCTTGGGAGATGAGTCCTAAAATTACACTTCCAAAGTTCCTAGGAGAGGGGGGAGCCGAGAATTATTTTGAGTGGGTTATGAAGGTTGACCAAGTATTTTCTTGCAACCCTACCTTGAGTGAAGAAAAAAGAATCAACCTTGCTATTTTGGAGTTTGAAGGATATGCCTTGGTTTGGTGGAACCAAGTACTTATAGATTCCGAAAAGAGGAGAAGACCTTCCATCACTTCTTGGACACAATTGAAGGATGCTCTTAGAGGGAGGTTTGTTCCTAAATCCTATGTGAGAGATTTGCATATCAAGCTCCAAGGCTTGACACAAGGAGGAAGAAGTGTACAAGAATACTATAAAGATCTTGAGCTTACTATGATGAAAGCAAATTATCAAGAGGAAAAAGAAGCTACTCTTGCAAGGTTTACCCATGGCTTGAATAGAGAGATCCAAGACACCTTGGAACTTCAAAATTATAGAACCTTGGAGGAAGCTATCATAAAGCCGAAAAGATAGAAGCTCAAATGAAGAGAAAATTCACCATGAAGAAGTTCTATGCTAGTGGTTCTTCTAGTTGGAAAGAGAGGCAAAAGAAGGAGGGCTCTTTCAAACCCACTTCTAAGTTTGGTCGTGATGAGTCTAAAGGTAAAGATGTTCCTAAATTTAATTCTAAACCATCTAACATCAAGTGCTTTAAATGTTTAGGACATGGCCACATTGCTTCACAATGCCCAAACAAGAAGACCATGGTGATGAGGATGGATGGAGGAGTCACAAGTGAAGAATCTAACCACTCTTCAAGTGAGCATGAAGAAGAAGGTGCAAGTGAGCTCTCAAGTGAAGAGTTGGCCGAAGAAGGTGGCCTCCTCATGGTGAGAAGGATGCTAGGAAGTGCCTACCATCAGCTTGATGATACTTAAAGGGAAAACATCTTCCACACAAGATGTAACATACAAGGGAAGGTTTGCTCTTTAGTAATTGATAGTGGTAGTTGCACTAATGTTGTAAGTACTAGATTAGTTGAGAAACTTGGTTTGAAAACTTCCCCACACCCCAAACCCTATAAATTGCAATGGCTAAGTGAGAAGGGTGAGTTGGTAGTGGATAGACAAATTTTAGTTGCATTTAGCATAGGGAAATATCATGATGAAATTCTATGTGACATAGTTCCTATGAAGGCAACTCACATGCTATTAGGGAGACCATGGCAATATGATAGGCATGCTTTACATGATGGTGTAGCAAATACTTACATATTTAATCATGTTGGCCGCAAGGTACACTTAAAGCCTTTGTCACCTAAGGAAGTACTAGAAGACTAAATGAAGATGAAATTGAAAAGAGAACAAGAAAAGAGAGCTTTGGCCGAAATCATCAAGGAGACTTCAAGGTCTTCCTCACCTTCCAAGAATTTGGCCGAGAGCTCCAAGAACATTTCAAAGAATGCTACCTCAAGTTCCAAAGCATCAAATAACAAGAGATGGAAGGGAAGTATACTTATTGGGAGAAGAGATTTTTTAGCTAGGAAATCCATATTTTTGTGCTTACCCACATCTACTTCTTTGAGTTTTTCACTTGTAGGTGATCTTGGAAGCAAAGAGGGCCTATGGTTGGAAAGACACTTGAATGGGAAGTATGATTTTGCTATTAAGTTTGGAATTCCTTTTTGCCCTAACTCTTGTTTTGAGGTTGATTGTGCTATAGGTACAAACAAGAAGTTAAGTGTCATGAAACCATGGAACAAACATCATAGAGGAGAGGAAATGGTTAAGAGTTATAAGCTAACTTTGGGGTAGAATTCCTTAACTCTTACTCATTTCAAATTGCATGGTTACACTTGCTTTATATTAGATTCCCATGATCTTGAAATGGAATTGTTGGCTGTACCTAATGCATTTAGTTTTCATAATGTTGAATTTCCTTCTAGGATGATCAAATAGTTCAAGAATGAAGGTACCCCACAACTCCATGGGTTTAAACAAAAGAGTTTGGGATATGTTTTGACAGATCAAATAACTTCTACTTGCACTTCATTAGTTGATGTTGTTGACGATAGAAAACAATTTAATTCATATGATTTGCAAACTAGTAACTTTAGTAGGTGTAGAAAATTAAAGGACCACCTATGTGTTGACTTATTTTAGTCACACTGCGGCAAGTGTACCGGTCGTTTACAAGTTTAGAAAAGATGAGTAAAGGTTGTCGAACCACAGAGACTGAATGATGGATTACCGATTACTTAACATGCTTCTCTATTAGGACGAACCAATGAATCAATCATTTATATGAAACTAAGTGTCTATGTAAAAGTAAGTAATACAACGTAAGCAATTAAAGAAAGCAGTAAATGTTTAGGTTTCTGAACAAGATAGTGAAGACAGTTAGGGAAACGGTTCATTTGATTCTTCCCTCAAGTAACCACATCCTATGTCAATTCAACAAAGATTCAATCAAGTGGAAATAGAATTCGTGATACCGAAGACTAATCTTATTTTTAAGTATTTAGTCCCTTTGAATTGCTCCTATAATCTCTAATCCCTTAGATGAAAATAGAAAGTAATTCAAGAAGCGAAACAGATGAATTCCTAACATCTCATAGCATACAAGTTCTATCCCTAGATTCATGCATGACTATAGTGATCTACTTCCTCTCCTAATTCAATTATCAATTTTCCAATCGTACAATTGAAATGAGATACAAATCCCTAAGGAACAGTTCAGTCCAATTCAAACACCAATATCCCTATCAACTATTTGAATTTCGTGAATAAACCTCAAGAATTGGCAATAAGTAAGAAGAGATCAATCAATTGAATGAAATTACACTTGAATTAACATGAAGAAGTCTTTACAAGAGTTACAGAACCAAAATCCCCAATCCCTAACCTAAAGATCTAGCCTAGCATGGAAATTAGAAATGGAAGAAGAGAAAGGGAATTCAAACACAAGATTGACTCCATGAATACTTGGATCTTGCTTCCACAAGCTCCAAAGCTTCCGAAATCTTCAAGGTTTGATGGAGGATGGAAGGAATGAGAGTGGAGAAGAGAGAATTGTGCAGAGGAAGCGTGCAGAGGAAGATAGAATTCAATTTTTTTTTTTTCGCGCCCAAACATCCCTATTTATACTGCAGCATTTGTGCCTCACCCTTGATAGATTTGCGCCTGGGCGCATCTTGGCAGAGAGGGAGACTGATTTGCGCCCTGCATGAACCTCATTTGCGCCCTGGCGCACTTGGACAGCATGAAAAGGATGATTTTGTGCCCTGCCTGGCTTCATTTGCGCCCTAGCGCACCTTAACAGCAAGGGGAGGGAGATTTGCGCCTCAGTACATCATGGTTTGCGCCCTGGCGCAATTCTCCAGCAAGGGCTCATGATTTGCGCCCCTGGTTTGTCCTGTGTTGCGCCCTGGTGCAAATGCCAGTCTTGTTTCCTTGACTTGAGCTTCCATTTCTCGTCTTCTTGATAGCTTGCACTCCAAGTCTTTATCTTAGGTCCATGGACTTTCATTCCAAGCTTCAATTTTTGTCTTCAATCCACTCCTTGCTTCTATCTCTTCTTCATTCCCTCAATGAACCTAGAAAATAACAAGAAAGAGATTAAAATGACTTAAAAACACAAGAAAGATCAATAAAACTAATGAAACACCAAATCAAGGACTAATATTAAACAAACATGATATTTTCACTGTTTTCTTGTCTAAACTATAACTAAACCTAGTAAAAATGGATGAAAATGGACTGAAAACACCTAGGAAAACATGTATAATCTGGCACTTATCACAACCCCAAACTTAAAGCTTTGCTTGTCCTCAAGCAAACCTAGAATTATGGTATAGCACTAGCTCAAGGCCCGTTCAGAATTCAACATACAACTTCTGACTCCTTAAGTCAACTCAAATCATCAATGAAAGTTGAAAAAAAACATGTGCTCAAAATAATGTCAAGTAATTGCACAATTCATCAAGCATAAGCAAGTAATCATAGATTGGCACTAAGAATGTAATTTAGCAATATCTAGCAATTCTCACAAGTCAAGTGTTTACACTCAATATCTCAAATGTTTGGGCTTGTGTTTTCTCTCAGAGTTACCAATCAAAGGTCTAGTTACAATAAGTTTGCAATGGCTATCAAAATCTCCACCGCCTTCAAGTATGAATTGGACAATCAAAAGGTCTTTTCATGGTTGTAATGGGGCTTAGGTAAAGGTGGGATAAAAGAGAAGGGAACTAGGCTAAAATTCCAGAGGAACTCAAAGAGTAAAAGTTAAAACCTAAATGATATGCATGAGATACTGATGGAAAGAAGGAAAAATTAAAGATAAGAACAAAGATAAAAATAAAGCAACAAAAATAACTAATGAGACTAACCTTGTACTCTTTTCTTCTTGATTTCTTTTCTTTTTGCTTTGAATTGGCATTTTCTTCTTAACTTGTTTTCTTTTGCTTTCTCTAAAATTCTTTTCCTATAACTTTTGGCGTTTTCTTTTTCTTCCCTTTTTCTTTCTTTTGCTTTTTTCTGGAATTCTTTCCTTGTAAATTTTTGGGATTTTTTTCTTCCCTTTTTATACTCCTATTTTTCTCTTTATTTTTGCACTTTGTTTTCTTAAGTGGGTCTCACTAATTACTAAAACAAGAAGGGAAAGAAGATAAAAAAAAAATTTTTTGTATGGTATGAATGAAAAGGGAGCATGCAACTAGAATGCAATTATCTACTATTTACACAAATGCACTAGTACCCAGGATCAACACCTAATACAAAGTGACCCAACCCCAAACTTAGAAATTTGACTTGTCCTCAAGTCATAAGCCACACATAAACCCAAAAATGTAACCCCAAACTTAAAATCAAAACCTATCATCTAAGTAAATAAACCAATACTCTTAAAAGTTCCAATGGCAGGACAATTGGTTTTTCACTTATATAGGTTTGTAATGAGCTTAAATTCCAAGAAAGAACAGGGTAATTAAGGCATGAAGTGGCTAGCAAAGGATAATTTCAAGGGCAAGCTCATTTGGCTCAAGGGTACAAGAAAGAATTATGCCTTTATCATTTGTGTCCAATCATACAAGTATGCAATTTTGATCAAGAGCAAAAGCAAGTTCTAGAACAAAACACTTCAAATGGTAACAAGCACTCAAGAATCGAATCAGTTGGAAGCTCAATATGCCTTTCTAGGACTAATGCATAATACTGCTAAATCACATTGGTCATGTCAAAATCTAGACACAATTTCATGCTAAAATTCTCATACAATTCCCCTCAAGATATTGAGAACTCATGCAACTTTGTCACCAAACATCAAGCTGAACCTAAGTGCCACAAGTTGCATATATTATTCTTACTTAAACCATAAGGATAATGCTATTCCAGGAAAACACTAGAGAATGCAACAACAATGGGGTACATCTTAACACAAATTTAATCAGCAATTAGAACTACAGAAGGTAAGAGGACTCCCCTTTGAAGACTAGCACTGATGATTAAGGAGTTGCTGCAAGTGCCACCTTTCCATATTTTTCCACAAGTGCCAAGTATCTAGAATATCAAAATAACAACACAAAAACTAACAGAACAGTAAAATCTAATAGTATCTAAAATATCAAAATGATAATAAAGACTATAGAATATAAAACATAAGCTAATTATTCTACATCAGTAGTGTATATATATTTAATCCGAATCATCATCATCAGATTGTTCATCATCATCTTGCTCAACATCATCTGCTTGTGCTTCTTCATCTTCAGAAAACTCTTCAAACTTCATCAAGTCTTCTATGAATTCAGCATTAAAGGCTTCTAAAGGCACCAAATTGTCCACTGGCAGATTCAGTTGAGAAGCAACAGTTCTCAGCAGGGGTTCCATTGCAACACATGCTTTTGTACCGTCATGAACCCGACGAATGTTCTCTTGAACCACTCTCAAGTGACGCAAAATCTTCTCTTGTTTGGCATCCGAGGCATTGGAGGAACTAGAAGGAATGGAGGTATTGGGATCATGTGAGGTGCTAGCTATTTTGGCCTTACCCTTCGAACCCCTTGTGGTGGTGGGATCTTGAGAAGCACCTGTTGATCTGGGTCTTGCTTTGGGTTCTCCTAAAGTAACATTTAAGTCCAAGGTCGATCCAGCCTTCATAGGAGTTAAGCCTTCACATGACACTCCGGCATCAATACAAAGTTGTGTAATGATACCTGCATATGACAAGGACCCCTTGTTCTGTTTGTGAAGGGCACGAATCTCCTTAGCAATGGTTAGACCGACATTAATATACTCGTCATTCATCAGCGTGTAAAGACACCAAACTCGCTTCTTTGTTATGGAAGATTTGTGCTGAATTGGCAACAAAATTCCATACATAAATGCCCACCAAATCTTAGCTTTAAGACACAAGGATGAAGTCTTCAAATGTCTAACACCATTGTTACGCCATTCGCTTTCCTTCCAATCCCCTTTTCCTTCACATAATACCTCCTCTACAATGTTTGGCTCAGCCTTACATGGAGCTCGGTGCTCAAAAGCACAACGCCTTGAATCGGAGAACGGGATCAATAGCAATGAATTAATGGCCTACGGTGAGAATGATACATGCTTCCCATGGACATATGATGTGTATAGTTCCGCATCATCCCCCATGGTCAAATTAGCGTAGAACTCTAGAACAATGTCTTGATATGCCGGGAACATCAAAGTGGCCAATCTATTCCATTTTCTACTCGCAATCTCTTTGCATACCTCTTTACAAATGGAACGATTTGATGACTGATCATTCCCTTCATTTATGAATTGACTTGGACTGATATTAAATTTCCGCTCCACTAACATTGTGCGTGTTGCAAACCGGGACACAAAAGCCTCTTCATGCGTCAAAGACCGAAATCTATTTGCATCAAAAGTGGGATTTTCCGATTCTTGTGTTGCGGTAGTTTTGCCCCTCTTTGTAGCTTTTTTCTTCTCTTGACATTGTGTCTTAGAGGCCCTATGCTTAGTCCTGGGTGTTCTTGAAGAAGATGCAGCTTGCTTATCTTGTGTTGACATGGTGGCCTCTTTGATAATGAACCTTTACAACCAAAAATAATAGAGACGATTATGATTGCATCAAGACAACAATGCACACCACAAAGAGCATGTAATGTCATCAAGAGATTGCAATGAAAAGAGAAATCAAATTGGCATTGCTAAAGAAAATACATAAGCAAGTATCATATGGTCATGCTCACTAAGATTACTTACTTAAAACACACTAAAAATTCATTGAGTCATTTTATCAAACACCATGTAATCATGAATGAGCATGGAACAACTCTTTCTAATTGCTTTGCGAAATGAACCCCCAAGGCAATTACTATTATTTACTTGCAAACAATCAATCATATCTCTCCCCAAGCATCAAAACATGGCCATGCAACATCATGAAGATAAGCAACTCAACATTCACACATAGCATAGTAGGGTTCGCACCAATATAATTGAACCCCCATTCCAATGATTCATGTTAGACATGCAATTGGAGATTAAAGAATGAAGGAAACAATTAATAATCAAAGGATAGATGAGCGTACCTTGTATGAGCTCAATAGATTTGAATGCACAAAATGAAAAGATGTTGCAAATGTTGAACAATGTAGAATGAGATGAAGAAATTATTCAAGGGTTACTTGTGATGTGAGATGGTATGAGTGTGAAGTGATTAAGAGTGGGAATGTCTAGCTCTCTTAAGATTTCTCAAGCACCTAAGGGAGGGAGATGAGTTGCAATGAAGAGGGGAGATGGCCACACCCCCTTTTGTGCTTCGGCGCAAGCTTTGCGCCCCACTACTTAAAGAGTTTGCGCTGCGACGCGTCTTGGCCGAGAGGAGAGAGCAATTTGCGCCTCACCACCTAGGAGATTTGCGTCGGGGCGTATTTGTCCAGCAAGCCATGATGATTTGAGCCTCGCTCTCCATTTGTTTTGCGCCGGGGCGCATTTGTCCAGCAAGGGATCAATGCAAATGCGCCTCACTCATTAGCATGCTTGCGCTTAGGCGTGTTTTGACAGAGAGGATCAATGCATTTGCACCCCACTCTGCAACACTCTTGCGCCTTGGCACGTTTTGACAGAGAGGAAGCTAAATTGCACCTTCCTCTTATCTTCACTCAAGCTTGTGCACATACTCTAAGTCATGCATTTGAGCTTCAAAATTCTCAACAATATTACTACATCTCCCAACCTTCTCTTATTTCTTGTCAATTCCACCATTGCCTTTCTATCTAACTTCAAATTTTATTTTTATTATTATTGACAAATATGCAATTAAACTACAAACTCTAAAGAATTGACAATCCTATCAATAAGAAGACTATCTACAGCTTTTCCTAATCATATGGGTTGCCTCCCATCAAGCGCTTCTTTAACGTCATTAGCTTGACGTGTAATTTGACCCTGTCAAGGAGGGTCTTGAAGATCCATAGAGAACTTCTCTTTTTCAATCTTGTCTCCCAAGTAAGGTTTTACCCTTTGGCAATTTACCTTAAATTCCCGAGACTTGTCAAGGTCTTCCAAAGTAATGGCACCATGGGGAAATACTTCTTTTACAGTAAAGGGACCAGACCATCTAGATTTGAGTTTTCCCGGAAACAACCTTAGCCTAAAATTGTAAAGCAAAACTAGTTGTCCCGGGTGAAACTCTCTTCTTCTAAGCTTACGATCATGCCATAATTTTGTTCTTTCTTTGTAAATTTTGGCATTCTCATATGCTTGAAGTCTCAATTCCTCCAACTCATGTAGCTGATAAAGTCTCTTCTCACTGCCTGAGTGAGAGTCAGAATTGAGATACTTTAAGGCCCAGTATGCCCTATTTTCTTGCTCAACAGGCAAGTGGCATGCCTTTCCATACACCAACTGGAATGGTGTCATGCCAATGGGAGTTTTATAAGCTGTCCTGTATGCCCACAGAGCATCATTTAGTCGTTTCGACCAATCCTTGCGGGACAGATTCACAGTTCGCTCTAAGATTTTCTTAATCTCCCTATTAACTATCTCTGCTTGCCCACTGGGTTGAGGGTGATATGGTGTTGCAATTTTGTGCTTCACCCCAAGCCTCTTAAGCACTCTTTCCAAATTTTTATTGCAGAAATGGCTTCCACCGCCAGTGATGAAAGCTCTAGGTACCCCAAACCTAGAAAAAATATTTCTATGAATAAAGGCATCTACTATCCTAGAGTCATTAGTTGGGGTAGAAATGGCTTCAACCCACTTAGACACATAATCTACAGCTACTAGGATGTAAGTGTGGGAGAATGAGGGAGGAAATGGTCCCATGAAATCCATCCCCCACACATCAAAAACCTCTATCTCTAACATGTTGTTCAAGGGTCCCTCATCTCTCTTAGAAATATTTCCACTTCTTTAGCACCTGTCACAGGCTTTCACAAAAGTTTTAGCATCTTTGAAAATGGATGGCCAATACAAACCACTTTGCAAAACTTTTTTAGCTGTTCTTTCCCCATTAAAATGGCCTCCACTAGGGGAAGTATGACAGTGCCAAAGAACAGAAGTGACCTCTTCCTCAGGAATACATCTCCTAAGGAGTCCATCTATACCCCATTTGAAAAGAAATGGCTCATCCCATACATAGTATTTGGCATCAGAAAATAATTTTTTTCTTTGTTGATGAGACCAGCCAGGGGGAATATAGTTGGACACCTTAAAGTTTGCGATATCGCTGAACCAAGGAGCCTCAGAAATACCAAACAGGGTTTCATCAGGAAATGATTCAGAAATTGGGATATTACAACCTTCTATTTCATCATGAGGTAACCTTGATAAGTGATCCGCCACCAGGTTCTGTCTTCCTTTTTTATCTCTTATTTCAATGTCAAATTCTTGTAGAAGAAGAACCCAGCGGATCAATCTTGGTTTACTCTCATGTTTCATTAGAAGGTATTTCAAAGCCGCATGGTCAGTATATACTATAATTTTTTAGCCAATGAGATAAGGACGAAACTTGTTAAGAGCAAACACTATGGCTAGCAATTCTTTTTCTGTTGTTGAATAATTAACTTGAGCATTGTCTAGAACTCTGCTAGCATAATATATAACTCTTACAAGTTTTTCCTTTCTTTGTCCTAATACAACTCCTATAGCATAATCACTCGCATCACACATGATTTCAAAGGGTAAACTCCAATCTGGAGCGGTTATGATAGGAGCTGATGTTAACTTTTCCTTCAAAGTCTCAAAGGCTTTTAGGCAAGCCTCATCAAAATTAAAGTTCATTTCCTTTACCAGCAAGTCACACAGTGGTTTTGAAATTTTTGAAAAGTCTTGGATGAACCTTCGGTAAAAACCGACGTGACCTAAGAAACTGCGCACTCCTTTCACATTCACTGGAGGAGGAAGTTTCTTTATCACGTCGATATTTGCTCTATCCACTTCTATACCATTAAAAGAGATTGTGTGTCCTAAAACGATCCCTTCTTGAACCATAAAATGACATTTTTCCCAGTTCAAAACAAGATTGGTTTCTTGGCATCGTTTTAACACACAAGCTAAATTTTCCAAGCAGTTTTCAAAAGTGGAACCAAACACCGAAAAATCATCCATGAAAATTTCAATAAATTTTTCTACCATATCGCCAAAAATGGCCATCATACAGCGTTGAAAGGTTGCTGGTGCATTACACAACCCAAATGGCATCCTCCAGTATGCAAAGATCCCATAAGGACAAGTAAAAGCAGTAGTAAGCATGCCCAGCTAACCGCTCAAGCATTTGGTCCATAAAAGGTAAAGGAAAATGATCTTTTCTTGTAGAATCATTCAGCCTCCTATAATCTATGCACATTCTCCACCCAGTTACTGTCCTGGTGGGAATTAACTCATTCCTCTCGTTTGCCACTATAGTCATGCCCCCTTTTTTGGGAACTACTTGAACTGGACTTACCCAAGAACTATCTGAAATAGGATAGATAATTCCAGCATCAAGTAGTTTGAGGACTTCCTTGTGTACAACCTCCTTCATAGTAGGATTTAAACGTCTTTGAGGTTGTATCACAGGTTTAAAGCCATCCTCAAGCAGAATTTTATGCATGCAAAACGAGGGACTAATACCCTTCAAATCAGAAATTTTCCACCCAATTGCCGATTTATGTTCTTTGAGAATCTTAAGCAGTTTGTCCTCTTCCCTCTTATCTAAAGAATTACTTATGATCACTGGAAAAGTGTCTTTTTTTTCAAGAAAAGCATATCTTAAATGAGAGGGAAGTTGCTTAAGTTCACACTTCACATTTTCAATTTTTTCATCCACCTTAGGTGTTTCCTTTGGTGGCTCAATACATGATGATAGTGAAGTGTCAGCCTCTGCAAGAGCTACGAAATTTTTGACTTCTTGTTTTTCATTTTCACAACTTGAGGTACTGGAAATTTCCTCATCCATTTTGAAGTCAAAAATTTCGTTCTCAAAAACACTTTCCACTATAGGGTCTAACACATCTATCATCATGCATTGGGATTTTTCAAGGGGAATTTCATTGCATCAAAAATGTTAAATGCTACCTTCTCTTCATCTACCCTCAAGATCAACTCGCCTTGTGCCACATCAATGAGAACTCTTCCCGTGGCTAGGAATGGTCGCCCTAGGATAATCGGAACTTCTTCATCGGCTTCCATGTCCAGCACCACAAAATCTGCCGGGAAGACGAACTTGTCCACTTTTACTAGGAGATCCTCCACTACTCCATAAGGACGTTTAGTGGAGCGGTCGGCTAGTTGCAGCGTCATCATAGTGGGCTGAATATCATGTATATTGAGTTTCTGCAAAACAGAGAGAGGCAACACATTAATATTGGCTCCTAAATCAATCAAAGCCTTACCTACTGGCACTTCGCCTATGGAACATGGAATGGTGAAGGGCCCTTTATCTCTCAGTTTCTGAGGCAACTTTCTCTGAATAATAGCACCGCATTCTTCTGTCATTGCCACTGTTTCATCATCCAGAAGCATCCTTTTGTTAGATAGGATCTCCTTCATAAACTTGGCATAGGATGGCATTTTCTGTAGTGCTTCAGAGAAAGGAATGTTGATTCTCAAATTCTTCAATAAATCGAAGAATTTAGCGAACTGTTTATCATCATTGGCCTTCTTCACTCTTTGTGGATAGGGAAGCTTGCAGTAGGGGAATATGTGATCATGCTGACTAGCCTCTTCTATGATTTGCCTCTTTGTTTTTCTAGGCGAGTCTTTCACCTCAGTAAGAACTGTAGGCAAAGGTATTTGCCTTTCATTCTTTGATTCATTTCTTTCTTCCACTTCATCTTCTTTCAGCTCCTCATCTTCCTTCCCCAACACTTTACCACTTCTTGTGGTAATTGCCTTGCACTGCTCCTTTGGGTTCACTATGGTGTCGCTTGGCAGATTCCCTTGGTTCCTTTCAGATAGTTGCTTAGAAAGCTGACCAATCTGTGATTCCAAATTCCTAATGGAAACTTCTTGATTTGTAAACATCGATTCAGTCCTTTGCATGAAGGACATGAACATGCTTTCTAAATTTGAGGAGCCTTCTCTAGGGAAAGGATTCACATTGGAACCTGTTGGAGCATTTCTAGATTGGTTGGGTATGAATTTAGACTGGTTTGAGTTGAAAGGTAGATTAGGTGGTTGATTTTGGGTGAAATGTTGGTTAGATTGAGAAGTCTGGTTTTGGTATTGATTGAAAATCTGGTTATATGGCAGGTTTGGGTTAAATGCTGGTTTAGGATTGAAGGATTGTTTAAAATTCTGGTCATAAGAGGAAGAGTTAGGTTGCAGGAAGTTATTGTTTCTATAGGACAGATTTGGATGGTTTCTTTGGTGAGGATTATAGTTGTTTGTGTTGGAATAGCTGTTACCTTGAGGATTACCCATGTAATTCACTTGAGCTTGCTCCTCAATGTTCATCCCTGAACTGTCACAATACTCTACTTGATGTCCTCCTCCACAGTAATCACAGATTAATTGAGGTGCTTGAATAGCATTGAGCTGAACCACTTGAAGTTGCTTCATAATTTGGTCCATCTTTTGAGTCATCAGCTTGTTTTGAGCTAATAGAGCATCATTAGTTCCAAGCTCAATTACTCTTCTTCTCTCACCATAAAAGTCACTAGGTGCATCATATCGGTTAGAAGCCATAGTCTCAATGATCATCCTTGCTTCATTCGCATCCTTCTTTCTTAGTGAACCTCCTGTAGAGGCATCCACTAACAATCTGGTATGCGACCTAAGTCCATTGTAAAAAATATGGACTTGTTGAAGATCAGAAAAACCATGGTGAGGGAACCTTCTCAATAGGGACTTGAATCTCCTCCATGCCTCACTAATAGATTCTCCATCCTTCTGTTTAAAGCAAGAAATTTCTGCTCTAAAGTAATTATACTTCTCTGGTGGAAAGTACTGAGCAAGAAATGTGTTCACCAAGTCCTCCCATGCAGTAAAATATCCATGAGGAAAACTCTGGAGCCACATCTTAGCTTCACCCTTGAGAGAAAATTCAAATAGCCTCAACCGAATGGCATCATCCGGCACTCCGTTCATCTTAATTGTACCGCAAATCTGTAGAAAATTATGCACATGTTGATTTGGATCTTCCTCTTCCAGACCTCCAAATTGTTCCTGCCTTACTAGTTGAGTAAGAGCAGGTTTGATCTCAAAATTTTTCGTTGTGACACTAGGTGGTGCAATGCTTGATCCACAGCCCATGGCATTCGGAGCATACAGCTCCTCTAGCGTCATGCATCTTTGGTTATCCATAATTTCTGCAAAGTTTTCTGCTTTGTTTTCCTTGTTCTCTTTGTTTTCTTTATTGGCCTTCAGATTCGTCCTACAAAGCCTTTCAATTTCTGGTTCAAACAAAAGGTTAATTTCCTTGGCTCTTCGCATAAACTAAAATACAGCGAAAGCAGGAACACCAAAAATAGAATGAAAAATATACAAGTATTCAAAAAGGAAAAACAAAACAAAACAAAAGACAACAAGTATGGTTATGAACAGATGAGTATAGAAAAATAAAATAAAATGTCCTAAGTAGTGAGCATGTCAAGACTATCGATATTCACTCAATAGTCCCCGACAACGGTGCCATAAACTTGTTGACTTATTTTAGTCACACTACGGCAAGTGTACCGGTCATTTACAAGTTTAGAAAAGATGAGTAAAGGTTGTCGAACCACAGAGACTGAATGATGGATTACCGGTTACTTAACATGCTTCTCTATTAGGACGAATCAATGAATCAATCATTTATATGAAACTAAGTGTCTATGTAAAAGTAAGTAATACAACGTAAGCAATTAAAGAAAGTAGTAAATGTTTAGGTTTCTGAACAAGATAGTGAAGACAGTTAGGGAAACGGTTCATTTGATTCTTCCCTCAAGTAACCACATCCTATGTCAATTCAACAAAGATTCAATCAAGTGGAGATAGAATTCGTGATACCGAAGACTAATCCTATTCCTAGGTATTTAGTCCCTTTGAATTGCTCCTATAATCTCTAATCCCTTAGATGAAAATAGAAAGTAATTCAAGAAGCGAAACAGATGAATTCCTAACATCTCATAGCATACAAGTTCTATCCCTAGATTCATGCATGACTATAGTGATCTACTTCCTCTCCTAATTCAATTATCAATTTTCCAATCGTACAATTGAAATGAGATACAAATCCCTAAGCCTTATACGGGTTGAAGTGATAAGTGCTAGATTATACATGTTTTCCTAGGTGTTTTAAGCCCATTTCCATCCCTTTTTACTAAGTTTAGTTATAGTTTAGATGAGAAAACAATGAAAATATCATATTGGTTTAGTGTTAGTATTTGATTTAGTGTTTTGTTAGTTTGATAAGATTTTCTTGTGCTTTTAAGTCATTTTATCCTCTTTTCTGTTAATTGTAGGTTGATTGAGGAGGAGATAGAAGCATGGAAGGAAAGCCCATGAACTTAAGAGAAAGACCTGGAGTACAAACCATCAAGAAGAAGAGGGAATAAAGCTCAAGTCAAGAAATCAAGGCAGGAAAACGCGCCTAGGCGCATGCTAAGGCGCAAATTGGACTCCCTTGCTGTCAAAACGCGCCTAGGCATGCCAAGGCGCAAATGGACCTTCTCCTCTGCCAAGACTCGCCCAGGCGCGGATAGGGGGCGCAAGGATGCGCTGGGGCGCAATTGCAAGGTGCAAAGCAACCCACTTCTTTGCACAGATGTGCCAGGGCGCGAACAAAGGCACAAATGGAGCCATTCTTCTCCAGCATTTGCGCCAAGGCGCAAATCAACTTGATGGGAGGCGCAACTCTTCACCTATATAAGGGCTTTTGGGCGCGAATTCGCATATACATTTCATAATTCAGTTTTCAGTTTCTTCTCCTAGATGCTTCTCGCGATTTTCTCTCTTCTCCACTTTCGTTTCTCCATCCTCCTCCATCAAACCTAGAGATTTCTGAGCTTGTGAGCTTGTGGAAGCAAGAATTGAGCAATTATGGAGTCTCTCTTGTGTTTGATTTCTTTTTCTCTTCTTTCTTTTCTCATTTCCATGTTAGAGTAGATTTCTAGGTTAGGGATGGAGATTTTGATTCCAGAACTCTTGTAACGGATTTCTATGTTAATTCAAGTGTAATTTCAGTTAATTGATTGATCTCTTCCTGCTTATTGCTAATTCTTGAGGTTAATTCATGAAATTCAAATAGATGATAGGAATATTGGTGTTTGGATTGGATTGAACTGTTCCTTAAGGATTTGTTTCTCGTTTCAATTATACAATTGGAAGATTGATAGTTGAATTAGGAGAGGAAGTGTATCACTATAGCTATGCATGAGTCTAGGGATAGAACTTGTATGCTATGAGATGTTAGGAATTCATCTGTTTCGCTTATTGAATTACTTTCTATTTTCACCTAAGGGATTAGGGATTATAGTAGTCATTCAAAGGGACTAAAGACCTAGGAATAGGATTAGTCTACGGTATCACGAATTCTATCTCCAATTGAATGATTTCCGTTGAATTGACATAGGAAGTATTGTTACTTGAGGAAAGAATTAAATGAACCATTTCCCTAACCTTCTTCATTATTCTGTTTAGAAACTTAAACATTTACTTGCCTTCTTTATATGTTTTACAGTGTACTGCTTACTCTTACGTAGTTGCTTATCTTTACACAAAATGCTTAATTCATTGATTCGTCCTAATAGCAAAGCATGTTGAGTATTTGATACTTCATCAACTAGTCTCTGTGGTTCGACAACCTTAACTCACTTTTTTTAAACTTGTAACGACCGGTGCACTTGCCGAAGTGTGAACTAAATAAAAAGTTCAACAAGTTTATGGCGTCGTTGCCGGGGACTATTGAGTGAATATCGATAGTCTTGACGTGCTTGCTACTTAGGACACATTTTTTTTATATATATAGTTGTTTGTTAATACTCATACTGTTTTGTTCTGTTTTCCATTGTTTATTTTCATAATTTTCATTCTGTTTTCAGTATTTCCTGTTTTCATTCGATTTGTGGTTTATGCGAAAAGCCAAGGAAACTGATCTTTTGTTAGAACTAGAAATTGAAAGATTTTGCAGGAGGAACCTGAAAGCAAATAAAGAAAATAAAGAGGCTACAGCAGAAAATTCAGCAGAAAATATGGATAATACAAGGCGCATTACACTTGAGGAGTTGTACACTCCTAATGCTATGGGCTGTGGATCCAGTATCGCACCACCTACTGTTGCAGCCAACAATTTCGAGATTAAACCTGCTCTCACTCAACTGGTGAGGCAAGAGCAGTTTGGAGGTTTGGAAGAGGAAGATCCAAATCAGCATGTGCATAACTTCCTACAGATTTGTGGTACAATTAAAATGAATGGAGTTCCGGATGATGCAATTCGGCTGAGGCTGTTTGAATTCTCACTCAAAGGAGAAGCTAAGATGTGGCTACAAAGTTTTCCTCATGGCTATTTCACTACATGGGAGGACTTAGTGAACACATTTCTGGCTCAATACTTTCCACCAGAAAAATACAACTACTTCAGAGCAGAGATTTCTTGCTTCAAACAAAAAGATGGAGAGTCCATCAGTGAGGCATGGAGGAGATTCAAGTCCTTGTTGATCAAACTTGCACCACAAGCTTCCTTCCATGGCCATTATATTAGAATCTAATCCAAGGGTGAACATTAGTTCCTTGCATAGCAAGCTAGCACCCCACCTTAATAGTATAAATAAGATTTCCTTTGTAATTCAAACACTTTTGATAAATTTTCTGAATATTGAATTAAGCTAAGAGCTTATTCTTTAGAGTGTTCTCTCTTGTGTTCTTGTGAAGAACCTTGAATCTCATCAATGGCTTCCTTGTACATTGTGGCGGTTCCACCTCTAGCTTATTGGCACTTGCCATGGCGCTTCCATCTCTAAACTCCTTCCGCTTTCTTTTTCTTTTCCTCCTTGAGGCCTTGTGATGCAATCCTCAAGGAGAATAGCATAAGAGACACGGATCTTCATGCTTCAATGGAGGCTTGGTGTTTAGGAAGAAGAAGCACACGACCTCAAGGAGAAAAGAAATGGAGAAAACGAATTAGAAGAGAAATGGAAGCGCCATGGCAAGTGCCAATAAGCTTGAGGTGGAACCACCACAATGGAGCAAGGAAGCCATTGATGAGATTCAAGGTTCTTCACAAGAACACAAGAGAGAAAACACTCTCAATTTTCTGAATTTAATTCTCAATTAATCAAAAGTGTCTACAATTCAAATAAAATCCTACTTATACTAGCTAGTTTTGGCGCCACCTTGGATTGTAAGGATCAATTCTCTTCCTTTGTATTAGATAGTTAATCAACGTGTATTAGGCTTCCTCAAACCTCTCCACACGGATCACCATCACCTCCATTGGATCTAGAATCCATCCTATGGTCACGGTGAAGTAGAAGAGTGGTGGGAAAAGCATGTCTTAAGTTTGAATTCTAGCCTCTTGATTAGATCTTAATCAAGTGGTTAGAGTTCACTTAAGAAGTGGTGCCAAAAACATGTGCTAGCTGAATTTGAATTCATCCATTGGATTAGAGACTCTAGATCTCATCTAATGGTTGGAATTCAAATTGAGTTAGTGCTCTTCCCACTACTTTTCCCTCCAATTCTCTTCCACTCTCCCTAGAGAGAGTGGCGCACACTCTCCCTCTTTTTAGAGGTAAATTCGGCCCTAGTAAGCTATGCATAGCCGTGAACTCACATGCCAAAATAATGCCCACAATTATTCACTTAGAAATCCTAATTACAAGTTTATAATATTTCTAAGAGATTACAAGTCCTATTGTATAACAAGGAGAAGTCTTGAGTTGACTCTTGACTTTGACTTTTGAGTTGACTTTCTACTTCTTCTTGTATTCTTTTGGTCATGGATCTTGTAACTCTTCTAGTGAAGGATGGTCCTCCATCAAACCCTCCTTCTTGAGTTGAACTTGTCCTCAAGTTATTCTCCTCTTCACCTACAACAAAAGGAGATAAATCACTAACATTGAAAGAATTACTACAAGTATAAGTGTTAGGGAGGTCAAGTTTGTAAGCATTTGGGCCAAGTTTTTGGAGAATCTTGAAAGGACCGTCTCCTCTAGGTAAAAGTTTTGATCCCCTAAAAGTAGGGAACCTCTCCTTCCTTAGATGAAGCCAAACCAAATCTCCTTCTTGAAATTGAACATCTTTCTTATGTTGGTTTGCTTTAGCCACCGCCTTGGTATATCTTCTCTCAATTTGATCTTTAATCTTGGTGTGGAGAGTCTTCACCCTTTCGGCCTTGCTAGCTCCATCTACATCCAAAACAAACTCAAGTGGCAAAGGAATAAGATCAAGAGGTGTTAGTGGGTTGAATCCATATACAATCTCAAATGGAGAACACTTAGTAGTTGCATTTACTACCCTATTATAAGCAAACTCAATAAATGGTAAATGCTCCTCCCAAGTCTTCACATTTCCCCTAACAAAACACCTTAGTAATTGATCTAGTGTCCTATTAACCACTTCGGTTTGGCCATCCGTTTGAGGATGACAAGTGGTAGAGAACAAGAGCTTGGTGCCAAGCTTGCTCCAAAGGGTTCTCCAAAAATGACTAAGAAATTTGGAGTCCCTATCACTTACTATGCTCTTTGGCAACCCATGTAATCTCACCACCTCTTTGAAAAATAAGTTTGCTATGTGTGTGGCGTCATCAACCTTGTGGCAAGCAATAAAATGTGCCATTTTAGAAAACCTACACACTACAACAAACAAAGAATCCATTCCCCTTTTTGTTCTAGGTAAACCAAGGACAAAGTCCATAGAAATATCAATCCAAGGGGAATTAGGAATGGGGAGGAGAGTGTACAAGCCGTGATTCATAACCCTAGACTTGGCTCTACGGCATGCAATGCATTTAGATATGAATCGGTTCACATCTTTCTTCATGTGTGGCCAATAGAAATGTTCTTGTAAAATAGCAAGGGTCTTATCACCAAAATGTCCCATGATGCCCCCCTCATGTGCTTCACAAACAAGTAAGTCTCTTAAGGATGTCTTAGGCACACACAAAGTTTTTCCTTTAAAAAGATATCTTTCATGCCTAAAGAAATCCTTATGAGCCCCATGCACACACATCATGAAAACTTCACTAAAATCAATGTCACTTTCATACAAGTTTTTAATGTGTTCAAAACCTAGCATCTTAGTTTCTAGCATGGTAAGCAATGAGTATCTTCTACTAAGTGCATCGGCTACTATATTACTTACACCTTTCTTGTATTTAATGACATAAGGAAAAGTTTCAATGAATTCTACCCATCTTGCATGCCTTTTTCCTAATTTGCCTTGCCCTTTTAAGTGCTTCAAAGCTTCATGGTCGGTATGCACTATGAATTCCTTTGGGAGGAGATAGTGTTGCCACACTTGGAAAGCTCTCACCAAGGCATACATCTCCTTATCATATGTTGAGTAGTTCACTTGTGCACCCTTAAGCTTCTCACTATAATAGGCCACAGGATGACCTCCTTGCATCAACACGGCACCCACACCTACATTGGAAGCATCACACTCCAATTCAAATGACAAATCAAAATTTGGCAAAACAAGAATAGGTGCATTAGTTAGTTTTTCCTTTAGGAACCGAAAGGCTTCTTCTTGTTTAGGCCCCCACACAAATGGAATTTCTTTCTTAACAAGTTCATTTAAAGAAGATGCAATAAATAGTACTAAAATCTTTAACAAATCTCCTATAAAAACTAGCCAAGCCATGAAAACTCCTAACATCTTTTACACAAGTGGGAGTAGGCCATTCTTGTATAGCTTTTACCTTTCCTTCATCAACTTGAACTCCTTGAGAGCTCACTACAAAACCGAGAAAACTACCTTGTTGGTGGAGAAGGTGCATTTGCTCTTGTTGGCATATAGATGTTCCTTCCTAAGTACTTCCAAGACATACTTCAAATGTGTTAGATGTTCAAGAAAAGTTTTACTATATATCAAGATATCATCAAAGTACACAACTACAAACTTTCCTAAGAACTCTCTCAACACATGGTTCATGAGTCTCATGAAAGTACTAGGTGCATTAGATAAGCCAAATGGCATAACAAGCCATTCATATAACCCAAATTTAGTCTTAAATGCGGTTTTCCACTCATCCCCTTGTTTCATTCTAATTTGGTGGTAACCACTTTTAAGATCTATCTTTGAGAATACACAAGCACCATGTAATTCATCCAACAAGTCATCTAATCTAGGGATAGGATGGCGATACCTTATAGTGATGTTGTTGATTGCTCTACAATCGGTGCACATCCTCCATGTTCCCTCCTTCTTAAGCACTAGTATCACGGGTGATGCACAAGGAGAAAGGCTCTCCTTCACCCAACCCTTGTCCATAAGCTCTTGCACTTGTCTTTGAATTTCATGGCTCTCTTGAGGAGAACTCCTATAGCTTGGACGGTTTGGTAATGGTGCACCCGGTATCAAGTCAATTTGATGCTCAATGCCTCTTATAGGGGGAAGGCCGTGAGGTATGTCCTTGGGAAAGACATCTTGAAACTCCTCCAATAAAGCCTCCAAGGTTCCTTGCTCACCTACAAAGTTAGAACTCAAAACCAAAGGATTAGGGATGCAAAGAAACATGGACTTCCTAGCTAGATAGTCTCTCTTAAGTTCACTCTTCTCTATCAAGAAGCTCTCTTTCTTTTCAATCTTTTTACTTTTCAATTTTTCAAGCTTATGAACCTTAAGATTAGACAACTTCCCTTTAGTTTCACCTCCCTTGGAACTCTCGGTCGTGGGCTTGTCATCATGCTTGGGCATGCCTTTGGAGCTTTCGGCCAAAGTGAGTTGCCTCTCTTGGTCCCTCTTAAGCTTCATCCTTATTTGATCTTCACAAACCTCTTTAGGTGTTAGTGGTTTGAGTGTGACCTTCTTACCTACATGAGAAAGAATATAAGTATTAGCAACTCCATCATGTAGAGCTTTTCTATCAAATTGCCAAGGCCTACCAAGGAGTAAGTGTGTGGCCTCCATAGGAACAACATCACAAAGTACTTCATCATTATATTTGCCAATAGTAAAAGATATGAGTACTTGTTTGTCTACCACTAACTCTCCTTTTTCACTCAACCATTGTAGCTTATATGGTTTAGCATGTGAAGATGTTTTCAAATTTAACTTATCCACTAATCTAGTGCTTACTACATTAGTGCAACTTCCACTATCAATAATTAAAGAGCATACCTTCCCTTCAATGATGCACCTACTATGGAAGATATTCTCCCTTTGGGAGTCATCAAGTTCTTTACTTACATTACCAAGCATCCTTCTCACCATCAAGAGATCTCCCTCCTCGGCTTGCTCTTGGGTGGAATGCTCACTTGCACTTGATGCTTCACTTTCACTAGATGATGAGCTTGAATCTTCACTTGTAATCACTCCATTCTTCATCATCATAGCTTTCTTGTTTGGGCAATGAGAGGCTATGTGGCCATGACCTAAACATTTGAAACACTTAATAGAACTAGGTTTAGAAGAGTTAGAATGTACCTCCTTTACCTTAGTAGTCTCTCGGTCATGTTTGTTCCTTTGATTGGAATAGCCTTCTTTCTTGCCTTTGTCTCTCCAAGAGTTAGAGGATGAAGTAGAGGATCTCTTGAAGGTGCCTCTTCTCTTTATTTGTTGTTCCACCTTCTCGGCCTTGTGGATGGCCTCCTCTATAGTCACATAGCTTTGGAGCTCAAGAATGTCTTGGATCTCCCTATTAAGTCCATGGGTGAACCTAGCTAATGTGGCCTCTCTATCCTCTTGGTAGTCACATCTTAGCATAGTTAACTCAAGCTCCTTATAGTACTCTTGCACACTCTTGGTCCCTTGAGTCAACCTTTGGAGTTTTATGTGTAGGTCTCTCACATAGGTTGGTGGCACAAACCTAGCTCTCATAGCTTCTTTAAGTTGGGTCCATGAGGTAATTTGTGGTCTCCTCCTCCTCTCACCTTCTACTAGAATTTGGTTCCACCACACTAAGGCATATCCCTCAAACTCCAATATAGCTAAGTTCAACTTTTTCTCCTCATTTAGAATGGGATAGCATGAGAAAACTTGATCTAACTTAATGATCCACTCTAGATATGTCTCGGCACTTCCCTCACCATTAAACTTAGGTAGGTTTAGCTTAAGGTTCCTCTCATCTATCCTACCCTCTCCCTCAAAGAATTGGTTGCCTCGGCCATACCCTCCAAAATTACCATAGTCTTCTCTCCTAGCTTCCCTTCTACCTCTCATATGACCCCTATACTCATGGTCATCTTCATCATTGCTTCCACCTTCACTACTCCTAGGTGTATGTTGGCTTCCTCTACTAGCACTCTCTCGGTTGCTAGCACCTCTAGTACCTCTATATTCATGATTTGCATGGTTCCCACTTGTCTCTCCAAGGACGTTCTTCTCTAGTTCTTTCCTAATCTTCCTCTCTTCCTTAGCTCTCCTCTCTAAATCAAACCTCTCCTCTAAACTAGTTTGTAACATACTCTTCATTAATTCCATTATTTTTCTAGTTTTAGGTGATAGGTCATTTCCTACACTAGGGGAACTATCCATGGCTGCACAACAAAGATTAGTACACAACAATATAGAGAAAATAGGATCCTTTCCACTCACTAAGTGTATGCACTCAAGCCACTCGTATTTCACACTTCAAGACTTTTTCTCTAATGTCCTCTCTTGTCTTTTTCCACTCAACCTCTCTTAATACTCTTGTTCAAACCTCTAATCAATCATTCAAGGTCCAAGTATCCAAAGTGAAAGAGGAACGGTTCTAGAGTCAAGCTTAGGAAATCCAAGAAATACAAACTCAAGACAAAACTTAGGAGCCCAAAAATGACAAGCAATAAAAGGTACTCAATGAACAAAATTTTGGCTACTCAAATATAGGAATGTATATGTGACAAAGGCACTAATACTACTGCAGTTTTGACAGCCACAAACAATGCTCAAATCTGGAAAATTTCCAGCAAATCAAGAATTTGATGAACAAGCCACTTTACAAGCAATTTTGAAACCGATTTAGTAACCGAAACTAGGCAATTTTGCAAGTGAATTTTGTGAAGTGATTTTAAGTGATTAGGTGCAGTTTTCACCACTGTACAGCCAAGTAATATGCTCAAAAATACAGGGGAAAAACAGAGTTTCAAGTTACCAAGCACATCACACACCACAAGTTCAAGAATCTAGGCTACTAGCAATCTAAACTCAAGTTTTGGTGATAATGCTTAGTCCTAAGTGTCTCTATCACTCTAAGTCCTTTGAACCACTAATTTTGAGAGTGTTTAGAGGCTCAATTAGTCAAGGTACTGCACTGCACAATTTGGCTTTAATTTCACTAAATTCACTTTTCATTTGCTCTTTTTCTATTCACTTGAATTTTCCACTAGTTTCACTTTTCTAGTTTTCTCTTCTCTTTGATTTTTCTTGTGATTCTTTTTCTTGTAATATTTCTTTTGATTTTCTTTTTCCTTTGACTTTGTACTTCTTTTTCTTGACTTTCTTTTGCTGGACCGAAATTAGAAAAACCTAAGACTAAGGCAAAATTAAGTCTAAAATTACTAGTAAGCAAGATTAAGTATGGTGAAAGCTACTTGAACTTGTAATGCACAATTCTTAGCACTTTAAAACATGTGAACAGCACCTCAAACACATTCAAACCAGTAATTCACAGAATAACATGGATTTGGCACAGTTCATATGAAGCAAAAGCAAGAACACATGTGAAAAATTACTAGAACAAGCTTAGAAAGAAAATTAAACGGTGAAAACACAAGGAATTGATAGGAATTTTAGATCTAGGAATTTTTAACATGGAAATTCAAATTCAAGATGAAGACAACTCAAGGAACATGTGAAGAACTCAAGTAAGTTCATACATCACGAAACTACACAAGAAATTGAGAAGAAAAACGAAAATCAATGTAAGGAAAATTCAAACCGGTAAAATGCTCCAGTTGAAGTAGAACAAGCTCTAGATACCAAATTTGATGCAATCCTCAAGGAGAATAGCATAAGAGACACGGATCTTCATGCTTCAATGGAGGCTTGGTGTTTAGGAAGAAGAAGCACACGGCCTCAAGGAGAAAAGAAATGGAGAAAACGGATTAGAAGAGAAATGGAAGCGCCATGGCAAGTGCCAATAAGCTTGAGGTGGAACCGCCACAATGGAGCAAGGAAGCCATTGATGAGATTCAAGGTTCTTCACAAGAACACAAGAGAGAAAACACTCTCAATTTTCTGAATTCAATTCTCAATTAATCAAAAGTGTCTACAATTCAAATAAAATCCTACTTATACTAGCTAGTTTTGGCGCCACCTTGGATTGCAAGGATCAATTCTCTTCCTTTGGATTAGATAGTTAATCAACGTGTATTAGGCTTCCTCAAACCTCTCCACACGGATCACCATCACCTCCATTGGATCTAGAATCCATCCTATGGTCACGGTGAAGTAGAAGAGTGGTGGGAAAAGCATGTCTTAAGTTTGAATTCTAGCCTCTTGATTAGATCTTAATCAAGTGGTTAGAGTTCACTTAAGAAGTGGTGCCAAAAACATGTGCTAGCTGAATTTGAATTCATCCATTGGATTAGAGACTCTAGATCTCATCTAATGGTTGGAATTCAAATTGAGTTAGTGTTCTTCCCACTACTTTTCCCTCCAATTCTCTTTCACTCTCCCTAGAGAGAGTGGCGCACACTCTCCCTCTTTTTAGAGGTAAATTCGGCCCTAGTAAGCTATGCATAGCCGTGAACTCACATGCCAAAATAATGCCGACAATTATTCACTTAGAAATCCTAATTACAAGTTTATGATATTTCTAAGAGATTACAAGTCCTATTGTATAACAAGGAGAAGTCTTGAGTTGACTCTTGACTTTGACTTTTGAGTTGACTTTCTACTTCTTCTTGTATTCTTTTGGTCATGGATCTTGTAACTCTTCTAGTGAAGGATGGTCCCCCATCACCTTGAGCTTCTTCTTCATTTGTCCAAGCCTCCATTGAAGCATGAAGATCCGCAACTTATATGCTCTTCTCCTTGAGGATTGCATCACTCTCGGCCTCACTATCTCCAAGGAACTTGGGTAGCTTGATCTTGTTATTTCCTTCCCTCACTCTCAGGTCTACTGACTGTAAGATAAAGTAAAGATCCTATAACACCTCTGTATAAGGTAGTATCAACTTCATCACCTGCTTCATCAAACTCAAGATAAGTATTAGTAGAAATAGGTATATTTGACACTTTACAGTTAACCATATCATATTTTTTGAGTAGTTCTTTTGTATACTTAGCCTGGTGAATGAATGTGCCACCTTCCATTTGTTTGATCTGGAGTCCTAAAAAGAAACTTAGTTCTCCTATCATGGACATTTCAAATTCTTCCTGCATATTGCTCACAAACTTTTCACAAAGTTGTTGGTTAGATGATCCAAAGATAATGTCATCAACATAAATTTGAACCAATAGAATGTAGTTAGACTTGCTCTTAATAAACAAGGTCTTGTCTACTTTACCTCTGTGGAATCCTTTTGATATGAGAAACTTACTCAGTCTATCATACCATTGCCTGGGGGGTTGCTTCAACCCGTATAAGGCTTTATGAAGTTTGTAAACATGTGTAGGCCAAGTAGTGTCTGTGAATCCAGGTGGTTGTGCTACATAGACTTCTTCATTTATATAACCATTTAGGAATGCACTCTTTACATCCATTTGGAATAATTTGAAGTTGTTGATGCAAGCATAAGCTAGGAGTAGTCTAACAGCTTCAAGTCTTGCAACAGGGGCAAATGTTTCCTCAAAGTCAATTCCTTCCTGTTGATTGTAGCCTTTTGCCACAAGTCTTGCTTTGTTTCTGACTACAACTCCATCTTCACTCAGTTTATTCTTGAATACCCATTTTGTGCCAATTATATTCATGTTGCCTTTGTCTAGAACAAGTTCCCAAACTCCATTTCTTTTGAACTGGTTAAGTTCTTCTTGCATAGCCATGATCCAAAATTCATTGTTCAAGGCTTCTTCAATGCTGGAGGGTTCAACCTGTGATACAAAAGCAATATTATAGCAAAACAAGTTCTGTGAGGATCTGGTAGTTACCCCCTTTTGAATGTCACCAATGACATTGTCAAGAGATAGGTTCCTAGGTGTCCTCCATTCTTTTGCTTGATCTGACACTAGGTTTGGTTGAGTTTTTGATGCATATGATCAACTTCTATGCTTTCCTCACTTTGTTTCATCATCATTACGCAACAAGCTTTCCTTTTGGGAAGTGTTAGTTTCATCAAATCTAATATGGACAGATTCTTCAATGCACATTGTTCTTTTATTAAAGATCCTATATGCTTTACTTGTATTTGAATAACCAAGGAAAATGGCTTCATCAGCCTTTGTATCAAACTTTCCAATAGGGTCCTTGCCATTGTTTAAAACAAAGCATTTGCATCCAAAAACTTTAAAGTAAGAAATGTTTGGTTTTCTGCCATAGAACAGCTCATAAGGGGTTTTCTTCAAAATGGGTCTTATAGAGACTCTATTGAGAACATAACATGCAAGTGTTCACCCGCAAAGATCCGCGCCCAAAAGTGTTTAGGCATCATGTGCTCATTCAACATGGTTCTTCCAAGTTCTATAAGAGACTGTTTTTCTGTCCACTACTCCATTTTGCTGAGGAGTTCTAGGAGCTGAAAAGCAGTGTGATATCCCATGTTTTTCACAAAAACTTTCAAAAAAGCTATTCTTAAATTCAGTTCCATTATCACTTCTTAAAGCTTTAATTTTCAAATCCTTTATGTTTTGAATTTTCTTGGCAAGTACCTTGAAAACTCCAAAGGCCTGATCCTTTTTCTTGATAAACAAAACCCAAGTAAATCTTGAGTAGTCATCTACGATGACCAGCCCATACAGATTTCCACCGAAACTAGCTATCCTAGATGGACCAAATAAGTCTAAATGCAAGAGTTCAAGCGGCTGAGTTGTAGAAACATGTTTAATGTTTTTGAAAGAGGTTTTTGCCTGCTTGGACTTTTGACAAGCCTTACATAGTCCTTCTTTAGAAAACTTTAGTTTGGGGAGACCAAAAACTAGCTCTTTAGATACAAGTTTATTTAAATGCAGAATGTCAATATGTGTTATTCTCCTATGCCATAGCCAAGACAAATTATCATTAGAAGCTAAACATGTAGAGTAAGGGGATGAGTGATCTACTTCCAATATGTAGATGTTGTTTGATCTTTTGTCGATCATGAGAAGTTCATCTGAGTCTTTGTTGCTGATAAGACAATGTTCATCATCGAAAGCAATTCTGTAATTTTTGTCACATAGTTGACTAATGCTCAGAAGGTTGAACTTCAATCTATCCACCAACAAAACATCTTCTATCACTGTATTTGCTTTGTATCCAACTGTACCGTAGCCTAGAATTTTCCCTTTGTTGTTGTCTCCATATATAACTGATCTAGTTTCTCTTGGTGTGAAGGTGCTCAGGTTCCTTCTATCACCTATCATATACCTTGAGCAGCCACTGTCTAAGTACCAAATTGAGCTTCTGTTGTTTAGGCTTTCCTGTAAGAGACAAACAGCTTATTTTGCGGTTGGTACCCAGTTCCTCTTGGGTCCATGCATGTTAGTGCTACAGGTTTCTTTCTTAATCCATTTATATTTACCACTGGAAATCCCTTTCTTTTTAATCATGCAGTTAAACGATTTATATCCAGATTTCATGTAGTAAGTACAAGTGAATTTAGCATGTTTAGTGTTTCCAGATTTCATGTGTACATAGTTTGTAGAAGTGTTGAGTTCCTTTCTTAACTTTGAAACATCATTTTCTAACTCACATACTTTCTATTTTAACATGGATACTTGTTTTTTCAAAACTATGTTTTCTTTTTCAAATGTTTCAGCTTGATTGTAAACCTCACAAAAAGCAGAATGCAGTTCTTCATATTCATCCATAGTAGAGTTTGTATCACTTACCTCACTGGATGATTTGGCCATTAAGCACAGATTCGCTTCCTCATTTTCACTTTCAGATGTTGACGATGTGTAGCCTTCGTCCCAAGCTATGTATGCTTTCTTTTTATTCTTTTCTTTTCTGACGTTTCTTTTATTTTCAGATTTTCTCACTTCAGTGTTGTTGCTTCTTTTCAAGGTTGGACAATCTGATCTGTAGTGCCCAATCTTTCCACATTCGTAGCATGTCACTTTGACTGAAGTGTTGTCTTGCTTCTTGACTCCTTTTCTTGGTTGACCAAATTTCTTCTTTTCTGAACTTCTTTACCATCAGGTTCACTTGGTCTTCTTGTGAATCATTTCCGTCTTCAGAGGATTCATATTCTGTTTCAGTATGGTCTATTCTGAGAGCAATTCCTTTGGCTCTTTTGTCCTTCTGTTCCTCATCTGCCATCCGGGTCATATCCATTTCGTACTCTCTAAGTTTCCCAAATAGTTCAGCACTGGTCATAGCAGCAAGGTTCTTTGATTCAGTTATGGCTGTCACTGTAGGTTGCCACTTTCTGTTCAGCGATTTCAGAATCTTGACATTCACTTCTTCTTCAATGAAGTTCTTGCCAAGTCCTTTGAGATGATTGATGATGTGTGTGAATCTCTTTTGCATTTCCATTATTGTTTCTCCTTGGAACATTCTGAATGTCTCATACTCTTGAATGAGTGTGTTCTTTCTAGCTCTTCTGACTTCAGCAGTACCTTCATGGGTTACTGATACAAATCCATGTAGCGAATGTAACGCTCCACAGATCTAGCACCTTTTGTGCATCGGATCGTCGTTTCACCAAGTGAACTTCACTCAAAATCAAGAGAAGCTTGCGGAACTTAGATTAAAAAAAATGGTTGATAGTTTCGGTCACAAAAATGGTTGATAGTTTCGGTCTGTGACCGAAGAAGAAGAAATCAAAAAAACTGGAGTAGATTAGAAGATGGATAGCGCCATGATTCAACGAACCAATAAGCTAAGTAGAAGAATCGCCACTTGGATCATGGATCCATGATAAGATTCAAGGTTCTATAAGAAACCCCAAGAGAGAACTCTCTCTTTCTCAAGACACAAGTCTTAGAAAATTCTATTTCATTTCATCCAAAGATCCTTTACAATTCAGAGTGTTCAGTATTTATACTAGTTGTAAAACAACCCAAAGCTATAATGTAAGTAGTAATTTTATCATTCGTATGTGGTATCGTCTGTCTTAGGTTACGTCTGTCTGTGGGGTATCGTAGCTCTTTCGGTTTCGTCACAAATTTATCGTCACGTCGGTGTGGTATTTTCTGTCTTAGGTTTCGTCTGTCAGTGTGATATCTTCTGTCTGTGTGGTATCGTCTGTCGTGTCTACAGACGGAAGCATCAGACTGAAGACTCAAACGCAACAAGTACCGACGGAACAAGCTTCAGACGGAACATCCTCAGCGTCAGACGGAACAAGCCTCAGACGGAATAGCGTCAGACGAAACATCTTCAGCGTCAGACGGAACAAGCCTCAGACGGAATAGCGTCAGACGGAACATCCTCAGCGTCAGACGGAACATCCTCAGCGTCAGACGGAACTCAGACGAAACAACTCACTCTCAGCATCAGACGAAAACACTGACGGAAAGAAGAGTTCCTACTTACAAACCTGAGGTCGTGCACTTATTCACTAAGCAAGACCTAAATTACTTGTTCCTAATCTAATTACAAAATGCATAGAAAATTACAAGGCTTCATAAGCCCATTATGTTTACTATCAAGAGTTGACCATTGACTTTGACTTGTTGATTTTGACTTGGTCAACTCTTCTTTAACTTGGGCTTCAATTCTTCTTTGCATTGCCCTTGTAATCCTCATGCTTGTGGATGGTCCTCCATCAGTTACCATGATGAGCTCCCATGCTTCTTTTGCTGTTGTACATGCAGATATCCTGAAAACTCATCAGAATTCAAGGCAGAGTGTATAATGTTCAAGGCCTTAGCATCATTTTCAGCCCTCCTTATCTCATCTATGTCCCAATCCTCAAAAAGTTTTTCTATCTCATTTCCATTTTCTATTTTCATTGGAACTTTGTAGTCATTTACCACAGCCTGCCAGATGCTTCTGTGAATAGATTCCATAAAGATCTTCGTGCGAACTTTCCAGAATGGATAGTTATCACCGCAGAACAATGGAGGTCTATTTATAGAAGCTCCTTCAGCGAAGGGTAAAAGATTACCAGCCATTACAGGGAACTATGTAGGATTACTAGATTGATTTACTAGTTAAAGCTCTTGATACCAATTTTTGGTCCCTATATGAATCTAGAGGGGGGTGAATAGATTCTTGTTCCCTATATCAACTTTTAACTTTTCTCACTTTCTTTCCCGATTCAATTTTATCTTAGTTATAAGTAACGTATCAGAGATATACAACGGATAACAAATGAGAAAAACAATGAATTATAAGAGATAAGATAAAGAAAAAGTTTAGACAGTAGATTTATCCTGGTTCGACTTTCGCCTACATTCAGGTCCCAACCCAACAATGCATTTGCGATCGGTTTTCCACTATAATGATTCTTTGTGTCTAATACAATCACGCTTACAAACACAAAACAAATCAAAATACTCAAAACATATGTTCTTCACCTAAGAACATATCAACCTGATTCTTGATCCCTTCAAGAACCAACCTTGAGAGTATCTCTCTCAAAAACTCTTCAACTCTTCTAGAGAACTCCTTTCTCTTTAGAGTCTTATACCAAAAATGAATACAAAAGATAAAGATCAGATAAGAGTACACCTGTTGTGTATGCACTGATCAAGATTGCATCCAATGAATTCAATCAATCACACAAATCTTCATCTCAAGAGAAAAACTTTAAAAACTTTGAAGAGAATTCTTATGTAAAACTGGTTTTTGCTCTTTTTTCTTCCAAAAAAAAACTCCAAAAGATCTCTCTTCTTTTCTTCCTTATTATTTTTATATATATGAAACAATTCAAAAAAAGGTTTCTATTTAAAGCAATTTCAAAAGCTATTTGAGATGAATTTGTGTGGTAATCGATTGACAGATGGAGGTAATCGATTACCCAAAATTTGCCTTCTCTGTTTCTTCAAGCACGAAGTAATCGATTACTATGGAGTGGTAATCTATTACTCTAGAGCAATTTGGGTTCCCCTGTTTTCTGAGTCTGTTGGTAATCGATTACAGCTATATGGTAATCGATTACTTCAGCTTAAAACCTTTTTAAACCAAAGTTTTTGACTTTTCCAAAACAAAATGGGGTTCCAAAACTTCTCTAGCTCAAATCATAATAGTAGATTCAAATTCTCTATGAAAAAGATTGAATTAAAACCACACTCAAAGCCTATTCTAAAACAATCAATACAATTAAGCTCCTATATACAATCTATCATAAAGATCAAAATTACAAGTATATCAAAACTAAAACAAGAGGCGACTTCTTCAGCTTCAAGTCCAACAATCTCCCCCTTTTTGGTTTTGATGTACCAAATCCGTGTAGATGAGATCTTAATGTAGATAGCGGCTTTGATGTGTCCTGCAATGTTAGTATTTTTCCTCTTTTTTTTCATTTTCATCATTTTTTTCATACAGCTTTATAGATGATTCAAATCATATCACATTTTCAATTCACGGAAATATAAAGACAATCATTTGCAAAGAAAATTAAATCTAGCTATTACGGTTATCCAAATTGTTCAAACTCCATCCACCTAGCATGCCTTTTGTTGAGCTTGCCTAGAGACCTCAAATGCTTCAAGGCTTCATGGTCAGTGTGGACTATGAAATCCTTAGGGAGGAGATAATGTTGCCATGTTTGCAAGGCCCTCACCAAAGCATATAGCTCTTGGTCATAGGTGGAGTAGTTGAGTTGTGCTCCTTTTAGCTTCTCTCTAAAATAGGCAATGGGATGATTCTCTTGTTTCAAAACAACACATATACCAAGATTAGAAGCATCACATTCAAGCTCAAAAGATAATTCAAAATTAGGCATAGGAAAAATAGGAGCATTGGTAAGTTTTTATTTCAAAAGAGTAAAAGCTTCCTTTTGTTTTGGCCCCCAAGTGAAGGGTACTTCCTTCTTCACAAGCTCATTGAGAGGAGATGCAATGGTGCTAAAGTCCTTCACAAATCTCCTGTAGAACCTTGCTAATCCATGGAAGCTCTTTACTTCTTTTACATTGGTGGGTCTCTACCACTCAATGATTGCTTTCACTTTGCTCTCATCAACTTGCACACCCTTGGAACTTACCACAAAACCGAGCAACACCACTTGGTCCATGGCAAATGTGCACTTCTCTTTGTTTGCATAAAGCTTCTCCATTCTAAGTACTTCCAAAACAAATCTCAAATGTGTTAAGTGATCAAGGAAAGATTTGCTATATATAAGAATATCATCAAAGTATACTACAACAAACTTCCCTAAGAAATCCCTAAGCACATGATTCATAAGCCTCATGAAAGTACTTGGGGCATTAGATAGCCCAAATGGCATGACTAACCATTCATATAAACCAAATTTGGTCTTAAAGATGGTTTTCCACTCATCACCATTCTTCATTCTTATTTGATGGTAACCACTTTTAAGATCAACCTTAGTGAATATGGTTGAGCCATGTAACTCATCTAACAAGTCATCTAATCTAGGAATGGGGTGCCTATACCTAATGGTTATGTTATTAATAGCCCTACAATCGGTACACATTCTCCATGTGCCCTCCATCTTAGGAACTAATATAACCGGTGATGCACATGGTGATAGGGTCTCCTTCACCCACCCTTTGCTCACTAAGTCTTGGACTTGTCTGTCAATCTCATGAGTTTCTTGTGGAGTAGTCCTATAAGTTGGCCTATTTGGAAGTGGAGCACCCGAAATCAAATCAATTTGGTGCTCAATGCCTCTCAAAGGAGGTAGGCCGTGGGGTACCTCACTAGGAATCACATCTTTAAACTCTTCTAATAAGAGATCTAAGCTTACTTGATCTCCCATAAAATTTGCATTCAAGAAACAAGGAGATGGTAAGCATAGAAACATGGATTTCCTAGCCAAGAATTCCTTCTTAACTTCACTCCTACTCACAAGTAAACTTTCCTTAGACTTGGTAGCCCCTTTCTCAAGCTTCCTACACTCTTTGGGATCACCTAATTTGGACTTACCTAGCCTAAGTTTTGCTGGATTTTGTGCAGTGGCAGATTTGGTAATTACTTCACAACTCTCGGCCAAAGCATTTTTCTTTGTGGTCTTGGGTGATTTTTCTAGTTTTTGGCCCTCAATTGCCTTTCTCTCACCCTCTCTTTTGAGTTTTATCTTCACTTGATCCTCACATACCTCTCTAGGTGTCAAAAGTCTAAGAGTTATTTTCCTACTATCATGAGAGAATACATATGTGTTAGACACTCCATCACGTAATGCATGTTTATCAAATTGCCATGGCCTACCTAACAAGATATGAGATGCTTCCATAGGTACTATGTCACATAAGACTTCATCAACCTATAGTGAAGGCAATCAAAACTTGTTTATTAACTAATAATTCTCCTTTCTCACTAAGCCATTACAATTTATAAGGTTTAGCATGTGGAGTGGTCTTAAGACCAAGTTTATCAACAAGCCTAGTGCTAACAACATTGGTGCAACTACCACTATCAATGATTAGGGAACATACCTTGCCTTGAACGGTGCACCTTGTATGAAAAATGTTTTCTCTTTGGGTATCATTAAGGTCTACACAAGCACTTCCTAGCATCCTCCTAACCATCAATAGATCACCATCTTCTAGTTGCTCCATACTTGAATGCTCACTAGCACTAGCTTCCTCTTCTTCACTAGAAGAGTGAGTGGACTCTTCACTTGTTATCTCTCCATCCACTCTCATGATCATGGCCTTCTTGTTAGGACATTAGGAAGCTATGTGACCATGTCTTAAACACTTGAAACACTTAATGTTAGAAAGCTTAGAAATAGGTTTAGAGACTTCCTTACCCTCAGGATCATCTCGGCTAGACTTGTAGAAAGTCTTGGATGATCCCTCCTTCTTTTGCTAGTCCTTCCAACTTGAAGATCCATGAGTGTATGGCTTCTTGAAGGAGCCTTTCCTTTTAAGTTGGCCCTCAATCCTCTCGGCCTTGTGAATGACATCCTCCAATGTCCTATAGTGTTGGAGCTCCAAGACATCTTGGATCTCCCTATTCAACCCATTGGTGAACATAGCAATAGTAGCTTCCTTTTCCTCTTCATAGCAGGCCCTCATCAAGGTTAACTCTAGATCCTTGTAGTACCCTTGCACACTCCTTCCACCTTGAGTTAGTCTTTGGAGCTTTACATGTAGGTCCCTTGCATAAGATTTTGGCACAAATCTCCCCTTCATGGCATCCTTCAATTGGGTCCAAGAGGTGATGTGTGGCCTTCTCCTCTTCTCGGCATCTACAAGGACTTGGTTCCACCAAACCAAGGCATAACCTTCAAACTCCAAGATGGCTAAGTTAAGCCTCTTCTCTTCACTCAAGTGTGGATAACAAGAGTAGACTTGATCCACCTTCATCACCCAATCTAGGTAACTCTCGGCCTCACTATCTCCAAGGAACTTGGGTAGCTTGATCTTGTTATTTCCTTCCCTCACTCTAGGCTCATCGTCTTCAACATTCCTCCTAGGGGTGTGATTCAGCCTCCTATGTTGTGGATCTCTCCTCCCTCCTCTTACATTCCTATGGTCTCTAAAGGGTTCATCCTCATCATAGTTGTCCCCCCAATCACTCTCCCTAGGTGTGTCATAGTCTCCTCTTATTATGCCCTATTCACTACCACTTCCCCTATGACTTCCACTTCTACTCCTAGGCACCTCAAGAAATTGACACAGCTACTAGACAAATAAGGAAATCTAATGATGGATCCTAAGCACACTAAGAAAATCAAATGAAGAACACCAAGAATAGCTAAGATCACCAAAAAGCTTACTACACAAAATGGGTAGAGGTTCGAATCTTGAAGAAGAACAAGCTCTAGATACTACTTGATACAAGCTTTCTTGGAAGGAAGCTTGAAATTGGCCCAATCTTCATTCTCCAATTGGATCTCCACGACTAGATGATGAGAGGCAGAAGTAACACAAGACTCAATGACTCAAGGACTTAGAAGAAAAGAGAAAATGGAAGAAGAATAGGAGATGGTGACGCCATGCCTAAGCAATAGGTCAAGAGGAAGAATCGCCACAAGGATAAGCATCCATTGATAAGACTCAAGGTTCTAAGAAGAAACCCAAGAGAGAACTCTCTCAAAGATAGCTCAAGCTATACTCAATTCATTAATGATCCAAAGATCCTTTACACATTGAAAATGCACCTACATATACTAAAGGCTCCTAAGGCAAATCGGATGGTATGCTATCCATTGGATCAATGCTTGATCAACGTATGGAAAGCCTTCACTTAAGGCACCTCACACGGTTCAAGCATTGGCCATTGGATGAGCAAAGCAATCAAGGGCCACGGTGCTAGATAGAGTAAGCATGATTCATGTGTCTTAAGACTCAATTTCATCCTCTTGATTAAATCTCAATCATGGGGTCAAGACTTCACCTTTGAGTGGTGTGAAACATGTGACTAAGTGTGAGTGTCAACCCTTTGATGCAAATTAAATCAAGAGCTACGAATTTCTCTTAGTAACATGGATCATGCCATCTTGAATGTAACCTTGCTTAGCCACTTGATTTGGATCAAATTAAATGGTTAAGCTTGAATTAGAGTTAGTGGAATTTCCACTAACTTTTGCATCCAACTCTCTCCACTCTCTCCCAAGGAGAGTGTGCGCCACTTTCTCTCCCATTTGCCTTGCCATTTTCGGTCAAACAAAGCTAAAGGGTCGTGAGTTACATGCTCCAAGTCATGGTCCAATCCTACTTACAATTTCTAATAAACAATTACAAAATTTGAAGAAAATTACAAGGTTTAAAATTAAGGGTAAAGTCTTCAAGAGTTGACTATTGACTTTGACTTGTGGTCAACAGTTGACTTTTAATGAACTGTTGACTTTGACCTCTAGTCAACTCTTCTTGAATTTGCTCTTGAATCTTCTTGAGCATGGACCTTGTAATCCTTCTTCCTTGAGCTTCCAATGGTGGTGTTGAGGATGGGCCTCCATCAACTAGTCAAGATGGAATTCTATGCCTTGGATTGGAAGTAAATCCAAAGGCTAGAATAATTTCTTAGATGAGAGTCAACACTTATAAACTTGACTTAAATTTGCACCTTTGATTATGGTATAATCAAGTGGTGGAAATTTAAATGAAGTTAGTGGAATCTCCACTCATTCTCTCTCTTAATCCATCTACTCTCTTTTAAGAGAGTGTAATGCATTTGCTTAGTTGGGTCATAAGACTCTTAAGCCCAATTTAAGAGGCTTTGACCAATCACAATGAAAGTCAACATGTCCATTAGCTTAAGCTTGGCCGAAAACATACAAAACAACCATGGTCCAAGCTTTATGCAAAATTAAGCCTAAACTAATTACAAACTAATAAGAAGATTACAAGGCTTCTTTTGCCCAATTTGTTGACTTTGAGGAGTTGACCATTGACTTTGACTTTGACCTTGACTTGTTGACTTTGACTTGGTCAACTCTTCCTCAACTTGAGCTTCTAATCTTCTTTGCATAGTCCTTGTGATCCTCATGCTTGGAGATGGTCCTCCATCAGGCAAGCAGTCTAGAAACTCTTTTAAAACTAAAAATTTTGTTTCAACTTCTAGACCACTTGAGCTATTGCACATGGATCTATTTGGACCCTCTAGGACTATAAGTTTAGGTGGAAACTTATATGGACTGGTCTTAGTAGATGATTACTCTCGGTTTACTTGGGTTGCATTTATACCAAGTAAAGACAATGCCTTTAAAGTTTTCAAAATTATTGCCAAAAGGATACAAAACGAAAAGGATTTGAAAATTAAATCTCTTAGAAGTGATCATGGAGGTGAATTTGAAAATGAGTCTTTTGAAAAATTTTGCGAAAAGATTGGTATCGATCACAATTTTTCCGCTCCAAGAACTCCGCAACAAAATGGGGTTGTTGAGAGGAAAAATAGATCCTTGGTAGAACTTGCTAGAGCAATGTTGAGTGAGAATGCTTTGCCTATGTACTTTTGGGCTGATGCAGTTTTTACAGCTTGTTATGTTTTAAATAGGATAGTGATTCGACCTATTTTGAAGAGAACCCCCTATGAGCTTTATAGAGATAAAAAGCCAAATATTTCTCATTTTAAGGTATTTGGCTGCAAATGTTTTGTTCTGAATAATGACAAAGAGCCTCTTGGTAAGTTTGATGCCAAGGCGGACGAGGCTATCTTTATTGGGTATTCATCAACTAGTAAGGCTTATAGAGTTTTCAATAAAAGAACAATGTGGTTTGAGGAATCTGTACATGTAAAGTTTGATGAATCTAACAATCCCTAAAAGGGAAGTGTATTTGTTGATGATGGGGAAAGTACAGGTGAAGATGGCAGTAGCAAACCAAAAGGACAGCAAGAACCACCAACCATTACACATGATCTACCAAGAGAATGGAGGAAACCTAGGAACCTATCCCTTGACAACATTATTGGTGACATCCGAAAGGGAGTATCCATTAGATCTTCCTATAATATGTTCTATGATGATTTTGCATTTGCATCTCAATTTGAACCCTCTTGTGTTGATGATGCTTTGAATGATGAATTTTGGATAAATGTTATGCATGAGGAGTTGAATCAATTTAAAAGGAATGATGTTTGGGAACTAGTACCTTTTAATAGAGATATGAATATAATTGGAACAAAATGGGTGTTTAAGAACAAGTTAGATAAGAATGGTATTGTGGTTAGGAATAAAACTAGACTAGTAGCTAAGGGTTATAATCAACAAGAAGGAATAGATTTTGATGAAACTTATGCCCCTGTTGCTAGATTAGAAGTCATAAGGTTACTACTTGCTTTTGCCTGCATTCACGATTTCAAGTTGTTTTAGATGGATGTGAAAAGTGCGTTCTTAAATGGCTACATCAACGAAGAAGTATTTGTTTAACAACCACCCGGTTTCACTAATTTCAGTTTCCCTAAGCATGTCTACAAGCTAAAGAAGGCTCTCTATGGCCTGAAGCAAGCCCCTAGACAATGGTACGAAAGGCTAAGTAAGTTTCGTTTGTCTAATGGGTTCGACAGAGGTAATGATGACAAAACTCTTTTCATTAGGAGGAAGTCTAACAATATTCTATTGGTCCAAGTTTATGCTGATGATATCATTTTTGGATCAACTAATCAATCCCTTTGTGAGGAATTTGTTGCTAGCATGTAGGGTGAGTTTGATATGTCCATGATGGGGGAACTCAAATTCTTCCCAGGACTTCAAGTCAAGCAACTGAAAGAAGGAACTTTCATACACTAAGCAAATTATACAAGGGAATTTCTGAAAAAAATCGATATGGAGAGTTGTAAGGTTTCTAACATTCCAATGTCTACTAATCTCTATTTAGATAATGATGCAACAAGACAGGGTGTGGACCAAAAGAAATATAGAGGGATCATTAGATCACTCTTATATCTCACAACGAGTAGACCTGATATAATGTTCAGTGTTTGTGTTTGTGTGCGATTTCAAGCTGCACCAAAATAATCCCACATGACAGTTGTGAAAAAGATTCTGAAGTATCTCAAAGGGACAATGAACTGTGGTTTGTGGTATCCCAAAGGTATGACTCCTACCCTAGTTAGTTTTAGTGATTCTGATTTTGCAGGTTGCAAGATGGACAGGAAGAGCACGAGTGGTATCTGTCACTTGTTTGGGGAGTGTTTAGTCTCATGGCACAGCAAGAAGCAAGCATGTGTCATTTTGTCAACCGCGGAAGCAGAATATGTAGTTGCGGGTAGCTGTTGTGCTCAAACCATTTGGTTGAAGCAACAACTTGAAGATTTTGGACTAAAGCTTGACCATATTTCTATCAAGTGTGATAATACAAGTGTCATCAACATCACGAAGAACCCAATTTTGCACTCAAGAACGAAGCATATTGATGCAAATCCATGTAGCTAGAAGATGCTCCACGGATCTAACACCCTTTGTTTGCCCAATCTTCAAGTCACCAAGTGATCTTCACTCAAGACCAAGAAAAGCTTGCGGAATATAGGCTAAAGTATGTAATGGTTTCGGTTTGTGACCAAGAAGAAGAAGAAGCAAAATGGAATGAGACTAGGAAGGAGATAGCGCCATGATCCAAGGAGATCAATAAGCTAGGTGATGAATCGCCACTTGAGTCATGGATCAAGATAAGATTCAAGGTTCTATGAAGAAACCCTAGGAGAGCACTCTCCCTTTCTCAAGACACAAAATTCTTCTAAGTTATAATGCCTAGTGTTGACCGTGGGACTAATGATGGCCATTGGATCCTTGATGGATTGATCAAGTGATGCTAGGCTCCCTTCACTTGATCAATTCAAGAAGGATCTAGAGTTAATGAGATCAAGAGGCTCAAAACTCTCCTAAGCATGTGATGATCATGGATTAATCAAGATGGAATTCTATGCCTTGGATTAGAAGTAAATCCAAAGGCTAGAATACCTTCTTAGATGAGAGTCAACATTTAAAAACTTGACTTGAATTTGCACCTTTGATTATGGAATAATCAAGTGGTGGAAATTCAAGTTAAGTTAGTGGTAATTCCACTAATTCTCTCTCCTAATCCACTCACTCTCTTTTAAGAGAGTGTATTACACTTGCTTAGTTGGTCATAAGACTCTTGAGCCCAATTCTAAGAGACTTTGACCAATTAATCCAAAGTCAACATGTCCACTTTGCAATTGTAATGCTTGGCCGAAAATCACAAAACAAATGTAGGTCCAAGCTTATACAAAATTAAGCCTAAACTAATTACAAACTACTAAGAAGATTACAAGGCTTCTTTTGCTCAATTAGTTGACTTTGAGGAGTTGACCCTTGACTTTGACTTTGACCTTGACTAGTTGACTTGGTCAACTCTTCCTCAACTTGAGCTTCTATTCTTCTTTGCATAGCCCTTGTGATCCTCATGCTTGGAGATGGTCCTCCATCACATATTGAAGTGCGCCATCATTTTATAAGAGACCACGTCGAGAAGGGCGATTATGACATGGAGTTTGTTGAAAAGGAGAACCAACTCGCAGATATCTTCACAAAACCTTTACCAAATGAGAGATTCTTCAAACTAAGAACCAATCTTGGTATTCTAAGTGAGGAACATCTCTCTTGAACCCTTTACATATGGTAAGTTTGATCATTCATGGTGCCCCAACAAGATATGTATTCATAACATTGCATGAACATGACCAAAGTTCTTTCAAAACATGTAAAATTAAGTGTTTTTAGCTTTTCTGATATAGATAATCAATTTCCATTTCGTTTCAATCGATTACCAAACTTGATTTTTTGAGCCATTACTCTCTGGAGTAATCTATTACCACGATTAGGCAATCGATTACCACGAGCTTCAAAGTGTTTTTCGAAGAAAAGGGCCACTGGAGTAATCGATTACCAAAATTGGTTAATCGATTACCACGACCCCTAATTTCAAATTGGATTTGATTACTCACTGGAGTAATCGATTACCACATATGGGTAATCGATTACCTCCGCTGCTGAAGCAAGTTTTCATGGTTTTAATGGATTTGGGCATAATCGATTACAATTTCTTATGAATCCAATACTTTGTTCATTGTATCTAACCTCATTCTACACATCTCACAAACCCTAGAAATCCCTTTCTCTCTCTAACCCTAACCCCCTATTCATCTTCTTCATCTTCTCCATCACCATCATCCATGGAAGATCAAGGGAGAGGCGAACGAATCAAGCACGTTTCACATAAGCTCAAGCCTAGGACTTCCCCTATTCGAAAAAGGATGAATCCTCCTCCAAAAGGAAGAACCTATCGTCTCCGGGAGAGGTGGAACGTCCAATCAATCCTTGGTTTACCTCTGCTGCTCAAGAGTCTCATTTCTATGGTGATTTCGCCAACAAGGAACTCATTTCGGCGAAAATTCTTAATTTTCGTTGGCTCGATGCTCAAGGGTTCACGTTCCATTCACTGCTCAAGGAACAAAATCTAGAGAAGTTTGTTGGTCTGAAGGGTTTCATCTACCCCGATCTAGTGAGAGTTTTCTACTCCAATCTCCGACCACACCATGCCATGGTAACGGTAATCTCTGAGGTAAAAGGAAAACCTATGATTGAACGCCGACGATCAACTTCTCCACTACACAATCTGTTGGATCCTTGCTGCATGAGAAGCTAACCATGCTCAGATCAATGAGGAGGATATGGTAATGATGGTTGCGTTAAAGAACGACATTCAAATCGACTGGGCACATGTTGCGATGGACAACATGATCAAGACGAGAAGTGATGTAAGCCTTCCTTGGAAGGATTACTAGTTGCCCAATCTTCCACTTCTTCAATCCAAACTTCACGGCCAACAATGGTGGATGAGGGAACTCACACACCAAAGGAGAAAGAAATTATAAAATGGAAACAAGATAAGGAGATGGAGACGCCATGCTTAGAAGCAATAAGTCTAGTGAAGAATCACCACATGGATGATCACCATGATAAGACTCACAAAGGTTCAATGAAGAAACCTTGAAGAGAAACCTCACTATCAAGCAAATGCTCAATTCATTAATTTGACTAAAAAGTGATTACAAATCTGAAAATTCACTAGTATATACTAGAGACTAGTTTGATACCAAAGCAAGACCATGAGGCATGTGAGTCCTTGGATGGAAACTTGATCTAACGTGTGGCAAGCCTTAAGCACATCACACAGGTCAAGTTAGCATCTTAAGGACTAAGATGGGATCATATGGTCACGGTTTGCTAGATGAAAAATGGCATGAGTCATGTGACTTCAAACTTGAGTCTTCACCTCTTAATGGATTTTGGATCATATGGCCGAGATTACTCCTTGAGTTAGCATGTAAAATGTGACTAAAGTTTGAATCTTAACCTTATGATTAAATCTAGATCAAGAGGTCTTGATAAAACTTTGAAGGTGGTGCCTTAAGCATGCATTCCTAAGTGGGACGACCAAGGATAGAAAAGGAAAGGTGTTAGTGGAATTTCCACTCACTTCTCTCTCCCATCTCTCTACTCTCTCTAGAGAGAGTGTGCACCACTCTCTTCCTAATTAATCTAGATGATTACTTCCTAATCTTATTTGCATTTGGCCGTGACATATTCACACTAAGCAAGGTCCAAATTTAAGTTCACATTTAAATACAAACACTCATAAAATGCAAATACTATTACAAGGCTTGTTGACTAAGAAAAGGTCTTCAAAGGTTGACTGTTGACTTTGGTATTGACTTTGACTTTGGGTCAACCTCTTTTCTTCCTCTTCTTGAATTCTCTTAAGCATGGACCTTGTAATTCTTCTAGCATTGTTGACCTCTTGTGTTGGACTAGATGGACCTCCATCAAACCCTCCTTCTTGAACACAAGTTATCCCCAAGTTGGTCTCCTCTCCAAAACCTACACATGGTGAAAGATCACAAACATTAAAAGAGTTACTTCCACCAAAAGTCAAAGGAAGGTCTAACTTATAAGCATTAGGTCCTAGTTTCTCAATAATCTTAAATGGCCCATCTCCACTTGGGAGTAACTTAGACTTTCTCAAATGGGAAAATCTTTCTTTTCTAAGGTGTAACCACACCAAATCTCCCACTCGGAAGTCAATAGCTACTCTATTGTATCCGAATTCTACATGTGGTAGGCATTCCTCCCAAGACTTGAGATTACTCTTTGATCCGGGTGGAAATTGTTATGTAGGTAAGAAGCTAAGGTAACTTGAGGACAAGTTGGCCACAAGAAGGGAGGGTTTGAGGAGGACCTGATAGAGGCCTCCTTAGAGAGATTCCAAAGAGTCCTTGAGGTTGCCCAATCTAGCTTCTTCAATGCAACTCCAAACCAAGCTTTAATGAAACTCTCGGTCAAAGCTCCAATGGAAGGAAGAAAACTGAAAAGAAAAAGAATGGAAGGGGGTGAGAAATGGTGAGGGTTGGCGCCATGGCAAGCCAATAAGCCTAGGGAGAACCGCCACAATGGAGGATGGAATCTATTGATAAGATCCAAGAAACCTTGCTAAGCAAGACAAGAGAATCCTCTCTTAAGAAAAGCTCAAAGCTATTTCATTTATCAAAATATCAAAAGTTCCTTTACAATTTCGTTTTTGGCTTTATATAGGCTTAGGAAGACTTGAAGAAGAAGCTAAACAACTTTAGAGTACTCTACAAGTCAATGAATAAGAGCCACAAGTTCAAAGGTTCAAGTACATGTCACTTTCAAGAGTGTTTCATGTCACTTTCAAAGGTTACATGTCACTTTCCACTTGATTATCATCCATTGGATAAGTGCATCTAATCAAGGGTTAAGATTTGCTCTTGGATTAGGCATGGGTCCTAATCCAAGTGAAAATCTATTTGAACCAAATCCACTTGGATTCACAATTTGAAATTCAAACTTAAATCAAATTAAATTTAAATTTCAAATGTGAATTTAATATGAACTTGAACTTAAATTCATTCACCCTATTGAGCTTCACCCTTTAAGCTTACTAGCCTTTTAAGCACAATGTTAAGAAAACACTTAAAAGAAAATACACTCTTGGCCGAAAACTTACAAGGCCATCAAAATCATTCACAAGTATATTACAAAAAAAATGAAATTCTAACTAAGGTAGCTTGATTGAGTGTGTGCTTTGTCTTGGAGCTTCTAGTAACTTTTCTAGTAATGGATGTTCCTACATCAAACCCTCCTTCTTTGCTTGAACTTGTCCTCAAGTTATTGTATTCATTTGTACCTACATCAAACAAAGAAATATCATTAATATTAAAAGAATTACCATCTCCATGATCCTTGGGAAGCTCCAAGTAACATTGGTCTTTACCAACCAACACAATCCACCAGGATCAAAGACCAAACAAGGTTCCTCAAATTGGTTATTATATGATGCAACATATAGGTAAACTTGTTTCTTAAAGTGATTACATAGTTGTAAAAGTAAATGAGACTTCCTATTCAAACACTCTTTAAATTTGCAAGATTTACCTAAGTTATTTATTTGCCAATCATATAACAACAAGATAATTTGTTTGCTAATATCAACATCACAATCTAATGAAGTAAAAGAAGAACTTAGTTGATCTTTCATAGCATAACCAAAGCTCTTTGGAGTTTCAACTTCAAGTTTTGTAGATACTAGCACTTCCTCAAGTGTGGACATGTCAAGATTGGAACTCTTAGTTAAGATTCTTCTTCTAGGTGTAGAAATTTGCAATGTACCCTCCTTCTTAAACTCTTCCATCAACCTAGAAGGATATTCAACATGATTAAGATAAAAATCATTAGGTACAATTAAGAATTCCAAATTGCCATATTCAAGAATTGTCCAAGGTCTAATGCCATAATACTCAAGGTTATAACATGCAAAATCATATTTATTAGAAGTAAAAGGAATAGTAAGTGGTAAAGAAACTCTTTCAAAGGGAAGTTCAAAATTTATGGGTATTTTCGTTTCTTCACAAGGTTTGTTCCAATGCTCTTTTATGCACAATTCTTCATTAGGAGTCAAATCAAAAGGAACTTTATAAAGATGACCACAAACATGCTCACAAAGAGATTTAAGTGCATTCCTTTCTACATCTTCACACAAGAGATTGTCAATTTCCTCTTGGTAGGCATCCTTTGGAACCATACCTACAATGTCTTCCAAATAAGAATTAAAAAATTCAAATGAAGGGTTAGTATAAGCAAGTAAAGAATCATTTTTCTCCTTTATTTGTTTTTCTATCAACTCCCGTTCTTTAATTTTTTATGATTATGCAAGTAAAGAATCACACAGGTTTTAAAATAATAAATTAATATTTTTAAAGAAATCTTGAAGAATATTTTAGATTGTTTTATGAATATTTTCACTTAATTTCAAAAGTTTTACTATAGTTAAAATTATTGTTTATGATTATTGTTTAAGGAAAGCTCACCCTTGCGTTTTGTGTTTTTAACACCTGTGATGATCTCGAACAACGTTCGAGGGAGCAGATTTGCAGGATTGAGAAGTTGTCACTGTTTTGCACTGGTTGTTGCTATTATCTTATTGTGAAGATGCTTATTATGTTTTGCGTGTAGAAGTGTTGAGTAAATGTTCTAAGGTAGTAGAAAGGTAGTTATGTAAAATAATAATAGGACAAAGTTATGTAATCTGGTTGTAATGAACTTTAAAACTTATGTAATAAAAGTGTTGTTTTCTAAATCTCTCTTTTATCTACTATATCATTAACCACTTTAAATTACAAAATATAAGTAAAATAAATAAATAAGAGGGGGTTGTTACATTAGTGGTATCAGAGCAGGTCGAACTAGTTCGACTTGTGAGTTATGTGCTTGCTATGATTTTGCTGTGTGTGAATGATTGTTTGCTTGAGCGTTTATTCGGTGTGATTTGATTGATGGAATACTCATCTAGTCTAGAATAGAATGTAGACTAACCCTATGACATTCTATGCCCTACTTTTATTAGAAAAAAGTCATGGCGGTAAGAAATGATAAAGTTATAGCAGAAGCTTTACAAGCTCTGGCTCGAGCTATAGAAAACCAGAATCGAGGAAATAACAGAGGAAGGACAGAGTACCAAGGGTTGAATCACTTCCTGAAGAACAACCCACCATCTTTTAATGGGGGTTACAACCCAGATGGTGTTCAAAGTTGGATAAGGGAAATAGAAAAGATATTTCGAGTTACGACTTGTCCAGAAGAACAAAAACTAGCATTTGGAACTTATATCTTGTGAGAAGAAATTTGAATATTGGTGGGAAAACACCACAAGTCGGTATTAGAAACTAATGGACAAGTCATAACCTGGGAAATCTTCAAGAAAGTATTCCTGGAGAAATACTTCCCTGAAGACATAAAGAATAAAAAAGAGATAGAATTCTTGGAACTTAAACAAGGGAATATGACTGTGGCTGAATATGCAGTCAAGTTTGAGGAATTGGTACGATATTTTCCACATTACCAAGGAAGGGACGGGGAAAGCTCCAAATGTGTCAAATTTCTTAATGGACTTTGAGCTGAGATCAAGCAAGCTATCAACTACCAGGGTATTAGACAATACCCTATTTTAGTAAATATGTGTAGAATATATGATGAAGACTCTAGAGCTAAAGCAGCTTATTATAAAGGCAAGAATAATGGGGGACCCATAAGAAACAAGGAACAAGGACAAAGTGGAAGGCCATATTCCCATCCTAAAGCAAAAATGGACAACAAAGTAAGAGGTAGTGGCAACTTTCCAGCCCCAACCAAATGTTTCAAATGTGGGGAGTTTGGGCATATCTCACCTCAATGCCCCAAATCGGACATTACCTGCTACAAATGCAACCAAAAAGGACACATCCAAAGGAACTGCCCACAACTAAAAGAAGAAACTAATGGAAGCGCTAAAGGCACTAATAACAATCAACAAGGGAAACCAAAGGCTGTGGGAAGAGTATTCACCCTCAATGGAGCCGAGGCCTCGAATGCCAATGATCTTGTACAAGGTACGTGTTCCATACGTGGAATTCCTTTACTTGTACTATTTGACTCGGAGCCACTCATTCCTTTATATCTTGACCGTGCTAAAAGGTTACAACTTCCACTATCCCTTTTAAACATTGATTTAATAATAACTACCCCTACCAATGAGTCAGTTACAACTACTTACATCTGTTTAGATTGTCAAATAGAACTAAATAACAAAACCTTCCTAGTCAACTTGGTTTGTTTACCACTAAAACAAATTGATATTATTCTTGGAATGGACTGGTTATCTTCCAACCATGTCCTTATAAACTGCTTCGATAAAACCTTAATCTTTTCTGACCCTGAAGCAAGTAGGGATATGGAGATAATCTCTGCCAACCAAGTAAAAAGGGACTTAAAGAAAAATAATGACGTGTACATGATCCTTTCTAACCTAGAAGTGGAACGAAAGGTCACATTCGATAATATACCGGTAGTACAGGATTTCTCTGAGGTATTTTCTGAAGAAGTAAACCAACTACCACCTGAAAGGGAAGTTGAATTTTCTATAGACCTGATACCCGGGACTGGACCAATTTCTATTGCACCCTATAGGATGTCACCCTTAGAATTAGTGGAGCTAAAGAAACAAATAGAAGAACTATTGAAGAAACAGTTTATTAGACCTAGTGTATCACCTTGGGGAGCACCCGTACTCCTAGTAAAGAAGAAAGACGAAACTATGAGACTTTGTGTAGATTATAGACAACTAAATAAGGTAACCATTAAGAATAAGTACCCCTTACCAAGGATAGATGATCTTATGGACCAACTAGTAGGAGCTTGTGTATTTAGCAAGATTGATCTAAGATCTGGATATCACCAAATAAGGGTAAAAAAGTGAAGATATCCCTAAAACGGCTTTTAGTACCGATATGGACACTATGAGTACATGGTTATGCCCTTTGGCGTAACTAATGCACCCGCGGTATTTATGGATTACATGAATAGGATATTTCAACCATACTTGGATAAATTTGTGGTAGTATTTATAGATGACATTTTGATATACTCAAGAACTAAAGAGGAACATGCTAAACATCTTAGAGTGGTATTACAAATCTTGAAAGATCAACAATTATATGCGAAATGGTCCAAATGTGAATTTTGGTTAGAAGAAGTTAGTTTCCTAGGACATGTAATATCACAAGGAGGAATTGCAGTAGATCCACATAAAGTAGACGCAGGTTCTAAAATGGGAAAGACCAAAAAATGTGACAAATAAAGAGTTTTCTAGGATTAGTTTGGATATTATAGAAGATTTATAAAAGATTTCTCCAAGATAGCTTTGCCTCTCACAACCTTAACTATAAAAGGCCAAGCTTTTGTATGGAATAACGACTGTGAACAAAGTTTCCAAACCCTTAAGAAAAAACTAACTATTGCTCCTGTTTTGACCCTACCAAACCCAACTGAATCGTTTGAAGTTTATTGTGATGCCTCTAAACTAGGTTTAGGAGGAGTGCTAATGCAAGGAGGAAAAGTGGTAGCCTATGCATCAAGACAATTGAAAAACCATGAAAGGAACTACCCAACCCATGACCTAGAACTAGCTGCAGTAGTATTTACGCTTAAAATATGGCGACACTATCTTTTTGGAACAAGATTTGAGGTATTTAGTGATCACAAAAGCCTTAAGTATTTATTTAGCCAAAAGGAGTTAAACATGAGACAAAGAAGGTGGATGGAATTTTTAAAAGATTATGATTTTGATCTTAAGTACCACCCAGGCAAAGCAAATGTAGTAGGCGATGCATTAAGTAGAAAGACCATAGCAATATCAAGTTTAATGGTCAAAGAGATGGATTTAATAGATCAATTTAGGAACTTCAACCTTGCATGTGAGTTTACTCCTGTTAGTATTAAGTTAGGAGCCTTAAGAATAACTAATGAATTTATGAATGAAATAAGACAGAAAACAAGAAATGGATCCTTTTCTTAATAATCGATTGAAGCCATAAGAAAAGGAGAAAATAGTAACTTCAATATTGGAGTTGATGGAATTTTAAGATTTCAAAATAGAATATGCATACCTAATATATTGGAACTTAAGAAGGTAATCTTAGAGGAAGGACATAAAAGTAAGCTTAGTATTCACCCTGGTGCCACCAAGATGTATAAGGACCTGAAGACCATTGTTTTGGTGGCCTAAAATGAAGAAAGAAGTGAACGAATTTGTATATGCATGCTTGGTATGTCAAAAGGCTAAAATCGAACACCAACAACCTTCGGGAATCTTTGCAACCCTTAGAAATACCGCAATGGAAGTGGGATAGTATCTCTATGGATTTCGTAGTAGGATTACCAAGAACTTCAAAAGGAACAGATTCTATTTGGGTAATAATAGATAGGTTAACCAAATCCGCCCATTTTATCCCAGTTAATGTAAGGTATTCATTAGAAAAACTAGCCAATTTATATATAAGTGAAATAAGTACGATTACATGGTGTACCCACAAGCATAGTTTCGGATAGAGATCCTAGATTCACTTCTAGATTTTGGGAAAGTTTGCGGGAAGCATTAGGAACAAGGCTAAAACTAAGTTACGCCTATCACCCTCAAACAGATGGACAAACCGAAAGAACTATTCAATCCCTAGAAGATTTATTAAGGGCATGTATTTTGGAATATAAAGGAAATTGGGATAGCCATCTACCCTTAATAGAATTCACATATAATAATAGTTACCACTCTTCAATTGGAATGGCCCCATATGAGGCATTATATGGAAGAAGATGTAGGACACCTCTATCTTGGGTAGAGCGAAAGATCACATAACCTTAGGACTGAAATAATACAACAAACTACCGAAAAGATTAAACTAATCCAAGAGAAGATGAGAGCAGCACAAAATAGGCAAAAATGCTACTATGATAATCGAAGGAAGGACCTTGAGTTCGAAGAGGGGGATCATGTATTCGTAAAAGTAACACCTTGGACTGGAGTTGGCAGGGCTCTCAAATCCCGCAAACTCACACCTCGTTTCATAGGACCTTTCCAAATTTTCAAAAAGGTTGGACCCGTAGCCTATCAAATTGCATTACCACCTACTCTGTCAAATCTTCATAATGTCTTTCATGTATCTCAATTGAAAAAGTATATCCATGATCCTTCACATGTGGTGGAACTTGACGATGTTCAACTAAAGGAAAACCTCACGTTTGAAACACGACCTTTGAAGATCGAGGATAAGAGGATCAAGTTCCTGAGAGGAAGAGAAATTCCCTTGGTCAAGGTTATTTGGAAAAACGGAGCAAGTGAAGAGGTTACATGGGAATTGGAAGATCAAGTGAAAAGCAGCTACCCTGAATTATTCCAATAAAGGTAAATTTCGAGGACGAAATTATAAAAAAGGGGGGGAGTATTGTAACATTCAAGAAATACAAAAATAATAAAAAAAAAAAATTATGAATCTTTGAAATTACTGTAGCAATCGTCATTACTGTAGCAATCGTCATTACTGTAGCAACCGTCATTACTGTAGCTGACCGCCATACTGTAGCTGACCGCCACACTGTAGCTGACCTCCATCTTGTATGTAGCTGACCGACATTCTTTGTAGGCGCCAGAAATTCTTGTGCCGCCGAAATTACTGTAGCACCGCCTTAGAAAGGTTATAAATAGGGCTTAGAGGTTTCAAATGAAGATACAACTCAAAGAATACTCTTACATTCTCTCAAACTATCTTCTCTACAAAAAAAAACCTTTCTATACTTTCTCCACCTTAGGAAGAAACCTCTCCAACCAAGGAAGGAGCACGTAAGTAGAGGAAGAATATAGGAAGCTAGGAGAAACCAGTAAGGGGACCTTTCCTTATCCTTCTTTTCTATCCTTTATTTTGTTGGTACTTTCATTTTCTTTCTTTAGTTTCTTGCAGTAAGGGGATATTTCCTTATCCTCTTTTTCTATTCTTTGATTCTCTTACTACTTTCACTCTCTTTCTTTGGTTGTTCCATTATCTTTCTTTGAATCCTTGATGTTTCTTTTCTTCATCTTTCTTACACTCCTTTTAATTCTTTAATTTGGTATTTTCTTTATCCTTTGAATAATTAATTTGAAGTTGTTTTCCTTCTTTGATCAAACTTCTTTAAATACTAACATACTAAAAAGTATATGTCATAAACATATATTGATGATAGTACTATGGTTGTTTGATGACTGGTTTTGTGCTTGATATACAATTACTTGGTGAATTGGATGTGAATAAGTGGTGATATGCATGATTGCATTGAAATGAGTATGGACTTGAATTGTTTAATGACCGATTGGAAATGCCTAGTGGAGAGACAACATTCTAAGATTGTTTGGTGAATGGGCAATGCTTAGAATGAGGTGAGATAAAGATGACCTGGTGGAAAGGTTAATATCTGAAATATAATGAAGGTCATTATACAATTCAAGGTCCTAGAACATGTTGCATTGATGACTGGATAGTAGTAGACCAAGTCGTAAGTCACGGATTCCCGTCTGAGTGAGTGGAATGCCGTGGACTGGGGGGTTCTCTTGGTGGGGAAATTGCCCTGCACATGATGATCACATGTTGCGGGGGAGGTCCTGCCGGACATTGAGGGAACTCGACAAATTACGGAGTGTCTACCTCTGGTTGGTCTGATTGAGAGTGAGAATCAGATGCCCCAGGCTATTTTTAGTGGAGGGCGCCACATTGCATTTCGAGTGAAGAGTGAAAATGCATGGTGGAGGTGCATGCATCATATAGAACTAGGAGCATACAATAGTGGTTGTTTGTTTTAATTGAATATATGATTGGAATTCATGCTTAAATTATTTATTGTGATAAATGGTTTATTCGTTTTATTGTGGTTGGTTATCTTAATTTGTGAGTTAAACTAAAGGTTTGTCTTTACACAGGTTTTAAAATAATAAATTAATATTTTTAAAGAAATCTTGAAGAATATTTTAGATTGTTTTATGAATATTTTCACTTAATTTCAAAAGTTTTACTATAGTTAAAATTATTGTTTATGATTATTGTTTAAGGAAAGCTCACCCTTGCGTTTTGTGTTTTTAACACCTGTGATGATCTCGAACAACGTTCGAGGGAGCAGATTTGCAGGATTGAGAAGTTGTCACTGTTTTGCACTGGTTGTTGCTATTATCTTGTTGTGAAGATGCTTATTATGTTTTGCGTGTAGAAGTGTTGAGTAAATGTTCTAAGGTAGTAGAAAGGTAGTTATGTAAAATAATAATAGGACAAAGTTATGTAATCTGGTTGTAATGAACTTTAAAACTTATGTAATAAAAGTGTTGTTTTCTAAATCTCTCTTTTATCTACTATATCATTAACCACTTTAAATTACAAAATATAAGTAAAATAAATAAATAAGAGGGGGTTGTTACACTCATCTCCAATCTCCTTTCAATCGGCTCAATTCTCTCATCAAGGGTGGTATTCAATCTACTCATCAACATATCCATCATTTTGAGAGTTTTGGGTGACAAATCATTGCCAGCACTAGGAGAACTAGCCATCGCTGCAAGAAAAGGTTAGTGTACAAGAAATATAATAGGAATAAAGGATCTCACCACTCTCTAAGTGTATCCACTCAATCACTCGTATTTCACACTTAATGGCTTTTTCTCTAATGAAACTCTCTTGCCTTTTTCCTCTCTATCTCTTGGTTCTCACTTAGAAATTATTCTCAAATCAATTATCAAGTTCCTACCAAGCCAATGTGAACGAGGAACAGCACCCTAGCTAGGCTTAAGAAGTCCAAAGAGACAAATACTCAAAGACAAAACTAGGAGTCCAAGAAAGGCAAGCAATAAAAGCTTAAAATTGAAAGAATGGCTACTCAAATGTGAAGTAAACTTTGATGAGACTGTTAGATCAAGGAAGATTAACGTCTCAAGATTTTGATTAATTACAAGACAGACGAAACCAAGCTACCCAAGACTTGCTAAGACGAAACCAGCACAGACGGAACGAGACCCTTTAAAGTGAAGATCTGCGTCTGTCCAAAAGCCAAGTCATCAGACGATACTTACACAGACGAAAGAGGACTACTCAAGCTTAACTTCTTCGTCTGTCCAAAGAGCGAAGTCTAAGACGATAGGATGAGACGAAACAACTACAACTGATGACACATATCGTCTATCCAAAAGTGAAGTCAAAATTGGAGTCTTGCACCAAGTTTTCAATTCTGAAGAAGTACTCAAGAGAAGCATCCAAGATCAGTATAGGGATTCGTGCTTACACTCCAAGATCAAAAAGGTCTTCACCTTTTGTCACATCTCTGTACAAGTCAGAAACAGTACTGCGCACAACCTAGTCCGTTATATCCGCTACGACTCAACATCAATCAATCAAGTACAACTGACAACCTTTTTGGAAAGCTCTCTAGAAGATCTCTCAACGACATTCAAATGAGTCTAACGGCTATTTGAAGAAGATTCCTATAAAAGGACTTCACACCTTCAAGAATCAGTTGGCGAATACGCTTATCTTCTTCTATCTCTTAACGCTCAAAATCTCTGATTGTGCTATATTATAAACACCTCTCTGCGTAGAGGAAAACTTTGTTTTTCATAACATCTTTCAAAGTCCACTTGTGTGGCATTTTAGCCTGAGGAGGCTGCGTTCCAAAGAATACCTCTTGTATTAGCCTGTGGAGGTTGGGTTCAAAGAATACCTTGTTGGTTTAGCCTGAAAAGGCTGGGAGCAAAGAATATCTTGTAATAGCCAGAAGTGGCTGGGTTCAAACAATACTTGTAACCTTTTCACGGTTTGTAGTGAAAACTCAGTGGTTGTTGAGTAACTGGACGTAGTTTTGAATAGACGAACCAGTATAAAAATAACTATGTTTATTTTTGTTTCATCTGATCAACTAACAGGGGATAATCACACTATAACGTCTGTTCATTAAAATCAATCTTTTAACATAAATTTTGTTTCGTCTGAACAACTTTGTAACCCACAGACGAAAGGGATAAAATTTTTTAATTAACACAATTCAACCCCCCTTCTTGTGTTTATCTTTTACAGTTTGGTATCAGAGCTCAGCCTCTAAGGGTTGAGCGCCTCACAGCTGCTAGAGGAAAAGATCCAACATGGACTCACAAGGACCGTCGTTCTTATCCGGAGGAGCCTCCATGAACAAACCTCCAGCATTCTCTGGAGATGATTATCCCTACTGGGCTGACAGGATGGAGATGTACATCAAGTCAACCTAATACAGATTATGGAACATAATCACCACAGGAGATATCCCCATTGTAAAGCCTGAAGGAGAATGGGGAAATGAAGAATACTCTATGATGGAGCAGAACAATAAAGCAAGATATGTTCTTATGTGTGCTCTCTCCAGAACAGAGTACAACAGATTCTGTGCCTACAAAACTGCTAAAGAATTATGGGATGCTCTCAAAACCTCATATGAAGGCACTGAAGACGTGAGAATGAGGAAGGCTGCCACTCTTCAAAGAGAATATGAAATGTTCTCTATGAAGAAAAGAGAGTCAATTGATATGATGTTTGGAAGATTCCAAACCATATTAAATGGACTTACTGCTCTGGGAATCACCTTCACAAAGGCCCAGAACAACATGAAGATCTTGGACAGTCTCCCACCTCCTTGGGAAGCTATGTCCATAGCTATCTCAGTTGGAAGAGATATGAAGACATTAACTCTAGATGAGTTAATTGGAGCTTTAAAGGTACATGAAGTGCTCTTATGTAAAAGGGAGAAGATCAAGGTTCAAGAACCTATAGCTCTTCCGTCTGTCAACAACGCTCCTAAAGAAGAATTTGTCAAGAAGGACAGTAAAAAGAAAGCAAAGATTTTGAAGGCTGATTCAACTGAATCAGAATCGTCTGATGGTTCGTCTGAAGATGAAGTCTCTCTCATGGCCAGACGATTCAAAAGAATGATGATGAAGAAGGGAAGAGGCCAACGCTTCTTCAAGAAAAAGGAGAAGAAGCTCCCTGAAAAGTCATCAACCAAAGAAGATAACACAGAGATTGTGTGTTATGAGTGCAGAAAACCGGGACATATGAGGTCAGAATGTCCCAGATTGAAAAAGAGGTGGAGCTCTCGAAGAGACAAAGGAAAGAAAAGCTTGCTGACTTGGGAAGACCTTGACAGTGAAAGCTCAGAGGAATCCTCTGAAGAAGAAGAAACAGCAAACATATGCCTCATGGCTAGAGATCATGTCTCAACAGAGGTAAGTTACAATGAAACTTCTTCATCCTCTTCTTCTGAGTCTGAGTCAGAATTAGAAGAAATATCATATGATACTCTTCTAGCTAACTCTCATTTTATTGCTCAGCAATACAAAACCTGCAAAACCAAGCTAAGACAAGCTTTGGAAGAGAATGCAGTTTTGAAATCTGAAATTGAGTTTCTAGACAAGAAAATATCAAGTGATGTTTCGTCTGAGTCTGAAAAGGACATTTTCATTCTTGAAATCGAAAGATTAAAGAAAGAAAATGAGTCCTTACTCAATGACTTAACCAAGTTTACAAAGGGATCCTCCATTCTTGAAAACATTTTAAAATATGGGAGATCACCAAATGATAAAAGTGGACTTGGTTATGTTAAGCAGACAGACGAAAGGAAAAATAAACCTGTTTCGTCTGATAAAAAGAAGAGGAATTACAACAAGGTTCCTAATATCTACAAAAAGGCTCAAAACAAAAAGAAGCCTTTTGTAACTAACAAAAAAGGACCCAAAAAGATTTGGGTACCAAAGTCACTTATTGTTCCCCAATTGCGAGATATCCTCAATGGGAAGAGACAAAACTTCAAGTTGGTACTGACGGTGGATGCTCACGACACATGACGGGAGACCTGTCTATGATCCAAGACCTCGGACCAAGTAAAGGTCTGTCTCATACTGATTCTCGGAAAAGGTAAAATTCTTGGCATTGGGACTGTTGGTAAGACACCCAATACATTTATCCAGAACGTATCATATGTTAAAGGTCTTAACTTCAATCTACTTAGCATAAGCCAATTTTGTGATAGTGGATATGAAGTAGCCTTTAACTCTGATGAGTGTATAGTGAAGAACAAAGATAAATCCATTCTTTTTATTGGGAAAAAAAAGAATAACCTTTATGAGGTTTGTCTTTCTGACCTGAGTGATCAGAACGTAACATGTTTGATTTCAGCAGACGATGAACGAGATATTTGGCATAAAAAGCTTGGACATTTAAGTCTCAAGTATATTTCAAAAATTTCTAAGAAAGATCTCGTAAAAGGTTTGCCAAAAATATCTTGGAAAACCAATCGTCTGTGTGAATCTTGTCAGCATGGGAAACAACTCAAAGCTTCCTTCAAATCAAAAAATGTTGTTTCCACGACAAGACCGTTAGAACTGTTACACATTGATCTCTTTGGACCCACTCAGACTGAAAGTCTTGGAGGGAAGAGATATGGATTTGTCATTGTAGATGACTATACTAGATTCACATGGGTATACTTCCTAGCCCATAAACATGAGTCATTCAAGGTCTTTGAAATATTCTGCAAACGTGTTCAAAAAGAAAAAGGAATATGTATTGCGTCTGTAAGGAGTGATCATGGAATAGAATTTGAAAATTATGAGTTCAAAGCCTTTTGTTTTGAAAATGGTATATTTCATAATTTTTCGTCTCCAAGAACTCCTCAACAAAATGGAGTTGTGGAAAGGAAAAATCGTACCTTACAAGAAATGGCTAGAACCATGTTGCATGAAAGCTCTCTCCCTAAATATTATTGGGCAGAAGCAGTCAATACTTCCTGTTATATTCAAAACAGAATATTGATAAGACCAATATTGAGTAAGACTCCATATAAACTATGGAAAGGAAGAAGACCCAACATTTCTTATTTCCATCCTTTTGGATGTGAATGTTTTATCTTAAACACCAAAGATCAACTTGGAAAGTTTGATTCAAAGGTGGTTAAAGGAATCTTTCTTGGATATTCCAATACATCTAAGGCCTATAGAGTATTTAACTCTAAGACGCAAGTTGTAGAAGAATCAATCCATGTAAAGTTCCAAGATAACTCAAAGGCTGATAAAGAAATATCAGACCTAGAAAATTTGTTTGATAATTTGCAGATTAACCCTTCTGGTCAAAATTCAAGACAAGACGATAAACAAGGGTCAGACGATACAAGGACAAACGATAGATGCACAGACGAACCCTCTTCGTCTGATACTCATCAACAGGGAGATCAATTCCCTGCAAAAACATGGAAGTTTGCATCAAACCATACAAAAGATTTCATCATTGGAGATAGATCCCAAGGTGTTCAAACAAGATCAAGAGTGAAGTATATCTCAAGCTATGCTCTTGTATCAGATATGGAGCCAAATAATATTGAAGATGCTCTTCAAGACAATGATTGGATTTTGGCTATGGAAGAAGAACTTAATCAGTTCACAAGGAATGATGTATGGACTCTTGTTGAAAGACCAAAGAACAAAAGTATCATCGGAACCAGATGGGTGTTCAGAAACAAGCTTGATGAAGCTTAAAAAGTGGTAAGAAACAAAGCAAGGTTAGTAGCACAAGGGTATAATCAACAAGAAGGTATTGATTTTACTGAAACCTTTGCACCTGTAGCTAGATTAGAAGCTATTAGAATATTACTTGCTTTTGCTGCTCACAAAAATATCGTCCTATATCAAATGGATGTAAAAAGTGCTTTTCTAAATGGTTTTATTGAAGAAGAAGTGTATGTGAAACAACCTCCTGGTTTTGAAAGTTTGTCTCAACCAAATCACATTTTTAAACTCAAGAAAGCACTGTATGGTCTCAAACAAGCTCCTAGAGCTTGGTATGATAGACTCAGTTCTTTCCTTCTTAAAAATGGTTTTTCAAGAGGAAAGGTTGATACAACTCTCTTCAAGAAAAGCGTAGTAAAAGACTTTATTATAGTCCAGATTTATGTAGACGATATAGTCTTTGGAGCTACTAACAACTCTCTTTGCAAGGACTTTTCAAAGCTAATGCAGGATGAGTTCGAAATGAGTATGATGGGAGAATTGAAGTTCTTTCTAGGACTTCAAATCAAACAGACGAAAGAAGGAATCTACATCCATCAACAGAAATACACAAAGGAACTTATCAAGAAGTTCAAGATGGAAAACGCCAAACCTATGAAGACCCCAATGCATTCATCTGGAGCAAATCTCAACAAGGATGAGTCAGGTAAGTCTGTTGATCAGACGGTATACAGAGGTATGATTGGCTCACTCCTTTATTTAACTGCAAGCAGACCTGACATTATGTTTAGCGTCTGTCTATGTGTGCGTTTTCAATCTGATCCTAAAGAATCTCATTTACAAGCTGTAAAGAGAATTCTTAGATATCTTGTTGGAACAACTAATCTCTCTCTATTTTATAAGAAAAATAGTGATTTCAGTTTAAGAGGCTTTTGTGATGCTGATTATGCTGGAGATAAAGTAGAGAGAAAAAGCACAAGTGGTGGATGCTAATATCTTGGATCATCACTAATATCTTGGTCAAGCAAGAAATAAAACTCCATTGCACTTTCAACAACTGAAGCAGAGTACATTGCTGCGGCAGGGTGTTGCTCACAATTACTATGGATTAAACATCAACTTGAGGATTATTCCAGGTTTGAGAATCATATTCCAGTGTTTTGTGATAACACAAGTGCAATCAATCTCAGCAAAAATCCTATTCAACATTCTAAAGCCAAACATATTGAAATTCGTTTTCATTTTATAAGAGATTATGTCCAAAAAGGTATTTTCAATATACAGTTTGTGCAAACTAATTTTCAATGGGCAGATATATTTACAAAAGCTTTAGATGAAACACGATTCAATTTCATTAAAGAAAATCTTGGAATTATTTCTTTAACAGATTGAAAATTGTTTCGTCTGAGTTATTGATTGGATTTGTTCCGTCTGTACATTATTTCGTATTAAGACGAAACATTGCGTCTGATCAAGTTGAATAGCTACTGTGGTAAAATTCAACAGACGCAACTGTTACTTTTTAACAAGTTTATCTCAAGTGTGCAGGGAAAAATTAAAGGGAGCAATAAATGTGTCTGTCATTTATTGCACTATTCTAGGACAATGATAAGCACGCGCTGTGAATTGCAGAGGTCAAATCAATCATTAAAAAGGGCAATGATGTGGACACGTCAAATCAGGGGCGGTTTTCGAAATCTTTCGTCTGATGAATTACAACCGTTTCATTCTTTATCTATAAATACTCTTGAAAGATCACTCTTTTACTCTTTACTGCAATCTGCAATCTTTTGAACTTTCCGAAACCTAATACTCACTAAGCTTTCATTCTCTCTATTTTCAAATTTTCAACAATGGCCGCCAAGAACACCAAAGCTACCAAAACCGCTGAAGCCACCTTTATCGCCCAAGATTTGTTCTTGCCAAGCAAGTGGATCTCAAGAGAGACCCTGGAGAGTGTCTCTGAAAGGGTATTGAAGATGTTTGACAACACCGGATGGATAGGGTTTGCTGAGTTGAAAGGGCCATGGCTAATGGAAGCTTATGCCGAATTCTGGAGTGACGCCAAGGAATTTGATGATGGTATCATGGGTACCATAGACAACAAAGAGTACATCATTACGGTGGACTCTATTGCGGAGGCTGGGAACTGCAAGGCCGAAGGGCGTTTCTACAGTCCCAACTGGATAAAGAATGAATCAGAGGAGCACGTAGACAAGATGCTCTATGTAAAGAAACGCGACCCTGAAGACTCCAAGTTTTATAGGTCAGGGAACCTCTCTCCAACCGCTAGAATCATCCACAACCTCCTCTTCAACATCTTCACGCCGAGGACTGGTTCAAGGGACAATGTAAGCTTTCGAGACAGATTTTGCATCTTCTACTGTCTGAGGAAAGCAAGGATGAGCCTCCCTCACCTTATTCTTGATCATTGGATAAGCGCTCTGAAGAACCGCAACATCCGAAGGAAGAGTAGCATTCCCTATGCCACCCTCTTCTCTAGAATCATTATCAATCAGGGGTTTGACACCACTGATATTGTTTGGCACCTTGAGGGAAAGGAAATTAAAGTCAGCACCTTTGCAAAGATGCATCTATCTCTCTCACCTATCACCAAAGACCCTCCTCACAGAGCTCGCATCAAGCGTGCAAAGCCACAAACACAAGCCCAAACACCGTCCGAAACACAACCCCAAACACCAAACCAACCTCAACCTCCTCCTTCCGTGGTAATATCTGAAGTTCCCTTTGAGGATGTTCTTGAGGAACCCCTCAAGAAAAAGAAAAGGACCATCAGAATCAAGCACATAGGTGCTAAGTCAAAAGAACAGACGGTATCCCCAAGTGAAGACGAAGGGGTCACCATTCCGTCTGAGAAAGTTCCGTCTGTGAAGATACTCACAGACGCAGAAAAGCAAAGGAAAGAAGCAGAAGAAAAGGCACAAGCTAGGAAGCTTGCACTTGAGAAAGCTGCTAAGGGCAAGGAGAAGATGAAACGAAAATTGGCTTCTGTCATTGTTGGAAAGACAGAAGAAAAACAACTCAAAGAAGCTAGAAAAGTCTCCATCTTGCTCGAAGATGAAAGAGAAAGGCTCTTTCAAGAAAGCATTAGGGGCATTGGATCGTCTGGGGGAGCATCTGCCCAAGCTACCTCAGATGGCATGAATAGTGAAGAGACTGCCCAGATCCAAAAAGACAATGCCTAACTAGCGGAGGAGTTGGAAACCATGTTAAGTGAAGAAGTTTCTACAATGGAAATTCTTCCATCAACAACACTCCCAGACGAACAAATGGAAACCTCCTCTGAGCCACTTGTTGCGTCTCCGCTTAATGCTTGCCTTGCACAGACGATATTTGGTGCGTCTGAAGAAGCATCTCACCAACAGACGAAGGAGTTTCCATCTGAAAACTTTGTGCTCATTGAAGAAGTTGATTCTTTGTCTGATGAAGAACAACTTGAAATAATCAAGGTGGATGCTACATGGGGGAGATCACATACTGAGGTGATCAATCCATAAGACTTAACCCCAAAGCGCAAGATTGACTATTCATTTCTAAACGAATTAGTCATGCGAAAACATGAAGAAAACACTTGCGCTGCCAGACCAATCAAACCTGATTGGGTTTTTGGAGAGAAATTTGAAGAATTCTCCAATGAGGCTGAATCGTCTGAGTCTACTGCAGCCTTGGCAGACGATGAAGACCTATACATAAGGGGAACTCCTTATATTGAGTTGGAAAGAAGGGCTTTCACCTAAGGAGATCAGAAAACCCCATTCATTACAATAAATCCCTAAAGCCAGCCGCCAACCTTGATGAAGATTTTGTCTATTCACCAGAAGAGCAACGCAACTGGTTGAAGCGTCTGCCCTGGGACGAACTGGCAACTCTAAATATTAAGGGACTAGAGAAAATAAAAGAATACAAGGATCATCTTGCTGCGTCTGAGATTGAAGGACCAGCACTTGGCTACGAACCACACATCCCACACAGACGAAATCCAAGATGGAAGGTTCGGCATGAGATCAATACTCCAGTTTTCCACCATTGTAAATTTGGAGACGCTGATTCTTATAGGTATGAGCCAAAAGAGTGCACTCATTGGCACCTTGATGCTCTCACCGGCCATGATCCCTTAAAGTTCACAATTCCTCTCAACCAAACAGAGTATGTCGGCTTAGGCTACTCTCTGGGAATTGTGCTCCCATGGACAAGACCACATTGCTCCGGGATTCATCCAAGATACTCCCTGCTCATTGATGAAAAAGAAGACCCTGAGGAGTTGGCTCACTCCCTACCTGAAGATTACAACATCCCTTTCCAGTTGATGGCCAATGCCTATAGGAGAGAAGTTAAAGAAAGAAACATTTCTTTTCTTCATATAGAGCGACAAGCTGAGAAGGACTACAAAAATTATCCTCTTTTGATTGGATCTTAGTTTTCTTCTTTGGTGACTGAAGAAACCAAATACTTCATCATCTTAGACAGAAAAAGGCCGTGCCTGGTAAAATACTTGGCTAAAGGAAAGGAGAAGAAGCATCCGTCTGGCCGCATTCCAACAACGTTCGGAACCACTTATGATGAAAGTGATTCTTCAGTCTGTGGCAGAGTGTTTCCTGGAAGTGCATTCGTCTACTCTCAGGAACAGCCACTTCTCGAAGTATCCATTCCAACAAAGTGGTACACTTACCAATGGGAGCGGAACTTCACTGCCTACCTAGTTCTTCCACTATTTACTTTACGTCTGAAAAAGACCACACCAGTGATCATTATTAATGACACTGAACCTATTGTGGAGTACCCTCAAACACCACTGATGATTGAAAATGTGGTTGAGGCTGCGGAAAGAGCTGAGGTTGATGAACCAACTACAAAGGCTAATATTACAGACGCTGAAGAGTATAAGTCTCTGAAGCGAAAATGTGATGCCTTGGAGCTTAAAAACAAGGAGCTTGAAGATAATCAAGCCTCTTTAACATCTAAGTTGGGGCAGTTAAAAGACATTGTGATGGGTTTGCTGAACAAAAAGCCAAAACCTTCTTCTTAATCAGAGTTTTGATGATCACAGCCCAAGGGGGAGAGAAAGCATAATCCAGGGGGGAGAGCCTAACCCAAGGGGAAGAAGAATAGTACAAGAGCAAGGAAGAAAAGCTTCGTCTGAGGGGGAGAAACAAGAACAAGGAATATTGTCCTAGGGAGTTATATTGTTGTATTATTGTAAAATTTTTCTTTCTATACAATTTTTTTTGTCTTGCTCTGATACACATCGTAATTCTTTAGTGTTTTCTGCTTTGTAATACCATTGTAATAATCGACTCTGATTACATCACATTGATGTAACAATCTTTATAAAGAGGTATTATTCAGAAAACATCGTCTTGATGTCAATCTGGCTTTTAAGACTGTTTGTTTTTGTCTAACCATGTCTTGTGCAGATTTTCGTGGTATGGTCTGTAATCATCAAAAAGGGGGAGATTGTTAGATCAAGGAAGATTAACGTCTCAAGATTTTGATTAATTACAAGACAGACGAAACCAAGCTACCTAAGACTTGCTAAGACGAAACCAGCACAGACGGAACGAGACCCTTCAAAGTGAAGATCTGCGTCTATCCAAAAGCCAAGTCATCAGACGATACTTACACAGACGAAAGAGGACTACTCAAGCTTAACTTCTTCGTCTGTCCAAAGAGCGAAGTCTAAGACGATAGGATGAGACGAAACAACTACAACTGATGACACATATCGTCTATCCAAAAGTGAAGTCAAAATTGGAGTCTCGCGCCAAGTTTTCAATTCTGAATAAGTACTCAAGAGAAGCATCCAAGATCAGTATAGGGATTCGTGCTTACACTCCAAGATCAAAAAGGTCTTCACCTTTTGTCACATCTCTGTACAAGTCAGAAACAGTACTGCGCACAACCTAGTCCGCTATATCCGCTGCGACTCAACATCAATCAATCAAGTACAACTGACAACCTTTTTGGAAAGCTCTCTAGAAGATCTCTCAACGACTCTCAATGGCATTCAAATGAGTCTAACGGCTATTTGAAGAAGATGCCTATAAAAGGACTTCACACCTTCAAGAATCAGTTGGCGAATACGCTTATCTTCTTCTATCTCTTAAGGATTCACTCAAAATCTCTGATTGTGCTATATTGTAAACACCTCTCTGCATAAAGGAAATCTTTGTTTTTCATAACATCTTTCAAAGTCCACTTGTGTGGCATTTTAGCCTGAGGAGGCTGCGTTCCAAAGAATACCTCTTGTATTAGCCTGTGGAGGCTGGGTTCAAAAAATACCTTGTTGGTTTAGCCTGAGAAGGTTGGGAGCAAAGAATATCTTGTGATAGCCAGAAGTGGCTGGGTTCAAACAATACTTGTAACCTTTTCACGGTTTGTAGTGAAAACTCAGTGGTTGCTGAGTAACTGGACGTAGTCTTGAATAGACGAACCAGTATAAAAATAACTGTGTTTATTTTTGTTTCATCTGATCAACTAACAGGGGATAATCACACTATAACGTCTGTTCATTAAAATCAATCTTTCAACATAAATTTTGTTTCGTCTGAACAGCTTTGTAACCCATAGACGAAAGGGATAAAATTTTTTAATTAACACAATTCAACCCCCCTTCTTGTGTTTATCTTTTACAGAGACATTGACACATGTATGGACAACAAAATAACATTTATTTGCAGGGAAAGACAATCCAAAACTGAGACCAAACTATAGGCATCAAAACTAGACAGCCAAACACAAATTCAAATAGCCACCGAAATTTCACCAAATTTAGCGACGGAAATCTATAAATCCAATTAGCGACCGATTTGATTTTATGTCCTATAATATTTCTAACCTTCTAAAATGCAATTTGAAATCAATAAAAGGCCAATACATTCATGGTACCATCAAGTTACAGCAAGTACAATACAAGGAAATTGTGAAAATTACACCCAAACCAAAACTACACACTCAAGTCCAAAACAAATGTACTAGAAATTCAACTTGGTTGATGTGTGCTCAAAACAAGGTCCAAGGGTGTGTCTAATGATCAATTCTTTTCACTTTTGAATCATTCTCTTACTGTTCTCACTCTTTTTTGAACCAATATATTTTTATTTTCACTACTAATTCTTTTTCTTTTGTTTTTCTTTTCACTTGTTTCTTTTCTTTATTTTGATTTTGTTTTTTTTATTTTCACACACTACGTATGGTTGGACCAAAACCACAAGATGAAGAAGAGCAACCTTAAAGTTCAATTTCCATAACCCAAAACGAAATTCACAAGGTTATACACAAATTGGACCTAAAGAGTGCTCTAGACGCTATTACAAGCATGTACATGTGAGTCTTACACTATAACTTTCTTCTACCACTTGAAACCCATGTAAAAAGTTGAAACCCAAATCATGAATGGTGCAACAACATACATCTAATCACGGTTACGGAGGAAAAACAACAAGGACTAAACAAAACTAATGGAAAAAACATCAAACAAAGAAGCTTACAAAGAAAGTTACTCTAGAACAAGGAATCTTGTTATGAAAGCTAAAGTAACTATGGGTAAAACTTCAAGACATGCATGGACAGCCATGGAAACTCACTACCCAAAGAGAAACAAGGAAGAAAAACATGTTTCATACACAAACAAACCGAACAAAACAAACAACTCAAGGAAAAACAAAGACTAGGCAACTCAAAGAAGACATAGAAGATGAAAAACACTATGGAAAACTATGGAGTTTGGGAAAATCCATTACTAACCATTTTGAAGACACCCATTGAAGAAGACAACAAGCTCATGATACCACTTGATAGAGGCCTCCATAGAGAGATTCCAAAGAGTCTTTGAGGTTGCCCAATCTAGCTTCTTCAATGCAACTCCAAACCAAGCTTTAATGAAACTCTCGGTCAAAGCTCCAATGGAAGGAAGAAAACCGAAAAGAAAAAGAATGGAAGGGGGTGAGAAATGGTGAGGGTTGGCGCCATGGCAAGCCAATAAGCCTAGGGAGAACCGCCATAATGGAGGATGGAATCCATTGATAAGATCCAAGAAACCTTGCTAAGCAAGACAAGAGAATCCTCTCTTAAGAAAAGCTCAAAGCTATTTCATTTATCAAAATATCAAAAGTTCCTTTACAATTTCGTTTTTGGCTTTATATAGGCTTAGGAAGACTTGAAGGGGAAGCTAAACAACTTTAGAGTACTCTACAAGTCAATGAATAAGAGCCACAAGTTCAAAGGTTCAAGTACATGTCACTTTCAAGAGTGTTTCATGTCACTTTCAAAGGTTACATGTCACTTTCCACTTGATTATCATCCATTGGATGAGTGCATCTAATCAAGGGTTAAGATTTGCTCTTGGATTAGGCATGGATCCTAATCCAAGTGAAAATCTATTTGAACCAAATCCACTTGGATTCACAATTTGAAATTCAAACTTAAATCAAATTAAATTTAAATTTCAAATGTGAATTTAATATGAACTTGAACTTAAATTCATTCACCCTATTAAGCTTCACTCTTTAAGCTTACTAGCCTTTTAAGCACAATGTTAAGCAAACACTTAAAAGAAAATACACTCTTGGCCGAAAACTTACAAGGCCATCAAAATCATTCACAAGTACATTACAAAAAAAATGAAATTCTAACTAAGGTAGCTTGATTAAGTGTGTGCTTTGTCTTGGAGCTTCTAGTAACTCTTCTAGTAATGGATGTTCCTACATCAGGACCATCTCGAAAAGCTCAACAAACTCTTCAACCTTACTTTTTAATAAATTGAGCTTCTAATAAAATTCGCTATGTTTTTTTACTGTCTGACCAGGTTTAGTATTTGGATCATAACTTGGGCTACACAACTCCAATTGAGCTGTTCTCAGTGTCTTTTTAAACTTGACTTAAAGGGATACAAAAGCTATCAAGACACAAGAGCCCGGTTCTAACTGCATCTAGGAGGAAATTGGGCTTGAAAGTAACGTTTGGATACTGCCAGGATGTTTCAGCGGGTGCTGACCAGGTTCAATATTTCGACTGTAATGTAAGCTACAAAACTCCAATTAAGTTCGTCTTGGTGGCATTTTAAGCTGACTCAAAGGGCTAAAAACTTTATGAAGACACCAAAGCCCAGTTCGAACTGCATCTAGGAGGAAATGGAGCTTTAAGTTAACGTTAGAATGCTACCAGGATTTTCCAGCGAGTTGTTTAAATTGTTTAGGCCTATTAGTTTCTTTCAATTATGTATTTGTTTTAAGACTTGAATTTGGGTCTTGTAATTGTAAAGTGTGCTTAGCCTAGGGTGTCTCTCTTCCAAGAACTTTGAATCTTATCATGGATCCATGATCCAAATGGCGATTCTCCAACCAAGGTTATTAGATGCTTCATCCATGGCGCTTACCACACTTCCTCCTTCTTCCATTTTTGATTTCTTTCTTCCCCATTTTGTGTTGACCATGAGATATCATTGCTATATATTGAGTTATTTCATTGTTTAAGAGTGATTGAACATTGGTGAATGAAGATTGGGGCACCCCTTTGATAATCCTTGAAGATCCCTTAAATGTTCCTCATGGGTTTGCATCAATCCTAATCACTTGGGATTAAAGGTTGAGATCCCTTGATTAAGTAAAGCACAGATCCTAGCTTAAACAAGGTTTCTCCCTTAATTCCAACTAATTTCAAAGTTCTACACAAGTGTTTTTGCCGAAAATGATGTACTTGAAAATCCTTGTATGAACCTTGATTTCTTAGGATTTATGGCTTGCCTAAAATCTAGGTCAACCGAGGGCTTTGGACCCTTAGAAAAGGAACACACCAAAACCATTTACATAGGAATAGTATCTTTTGGTTCATACAAGTTTACAAGTAGGTTACATTCTCCTTGTCTTATATCACGAGCCTCTTGTTCTTGGAGTCTTCCTACTTCTATTTCTAGCCTCCTTTGCATGCTTCTAGTGATCCTCCTTGATGTTCCTACATCAAACCCTCCTTCTTGGCTTGAACTTGTCCTCAAGTTTGTATCTTCATTTGGAAATACATCAACCAAAGAAAGATCAATTATATTAAAGGAGTTACTACCACCATACTTACTGGGAAGGTCTAGCTTGTAGGCATTTGGACCCAATTTCTCTATGATTTTGAATGGTCCATCTCCTCTTGGAAGAAGCTTGCAACTTCTCAAGGTAGGGAACCTCTCCTTTCTTAGGTGCACCCAAACCATGTCTCATACCTTAAACTCAAGAGCCTTATGGTGTTTGTTGTAGGTCTTTGCTACTTACTCATTCTTCTTTTCAATCCTCTCCTTAACTTGGGCGTGTAGCTCTTGTATCTTCTTAGCCCTTTCTTTACCACTCCTATTACAAGTAAACTCAAAAGGAAAAGCCACTAGATCAAGTGGGGTGAGTGGGTTAAATCCATAGACTATTTGAAAAGGAGAAAACTTAGTAGTGGAATGCACAACCCTATTATAGGCAAACTCAATATGAGGTAACCAATCTTCCCAACTCTTAATGTTCTCACCAACAAAAGTCCTCAATAGTTTGCCTAGGGTCCTATTGACAACTTCAGTTTGCCCATCCGTTTGTGGGTGGCAAGTTGTAGAGAAGAGAAGCTTGGTTCCAAGGCAAATCCAAAGGGTTCTCCAGCAGTGCCCAAGAAACTTGGAGTCGCGATCACTCATAATAGTCTTGGGTACTCCATGGAGCTCACTACTTCTTTAAAAAATAGTCTTGCAATATTAGAAGCGTCATCAACTTTCTTGCAAGCTATGAAGTGAGCCATTTTAGAAAATCGGCATACAACTACAAATATGCTATCCAGCCCTCTTTTGGACTTGGGTAAGCCAAGGATGAAATCCATGGAAAGGTCCATCCAAGGAGTGGTAGCCACGGGGACAGGTTGGTAAAGGCCATTTGGAGAGATCTTGGACTTGGCTTTGTTACAAGTGATGCATTTTAAAATATGTTTTGTTACTTGGATCCTCATGTGAGGCCAAAAGAAATTTTCTTGTAAAATAGCCAAGGTCTTATCTCATCCAAAGTGCCCTATCATCCCTCCTTCATGAGTCTCAATTACCAACAAGTCCCTCAAAGAAGATTTAGGCACACAAAAAGCTAATCCTTTAAAGAGATATCCATTGTGACTAAAATAATCTTTGACTGCACCTTTGGTACTTGATTCCCATATGAGACCGAAGTATCCATCTTTGGCATAAATAGACTTGATGTGATCAAATCCATACATCTTACACTGATGCAAACCCATGAAGGCAAAGACATGATCTCCACGGATTCAACACCTTGTGTTCCCGATCTTCATTCACCAAGTGATCATCACTCAATAATCAATAGAATATGTGCGGAATAGACTATATAATAGGATAGTGTTTCAGTTAGGAACCAAAGAAGAAGAAATCAAAAATGGATGTAGAATTAGAAGGATGGTAGCGCCATGATTCAAGGAATCAATAAGCTATGTAGAGGAATCGCCACTTGGATCATGGATCCATGATAAGATTCAAGGTTCTTGGAAGAAACCCTAGGAGAGCTCTCTCCTTTTCTCAAGACTTTAGTCTTAGAAATTCTCTTTTCATAAATGACCAAAGTGAATACAATGAGCAAATTTGCCTAAGTTATAGATGTGTTGACCATGAGCTTCCTAGGCCATTTGATCCTTGATGGATTGATCAAGTGATGTATGACACCCCTCACTTGATCAATTCAAGAAGGATCTAGAATAAATGAGATCATAAGGTCCAAGACTCATCTAAGTAGTGATGAATCATGGATTATTTTAAGATGGAATTCTAGACTATGGATTAGAAGCTAATCCAAAGGCTAGAATGTCTTCTTAGATGAGAGTTAACATTTGTAAACTTAACTTGAATTTGCACCTTTGATTATGGAATAATCAAGTGGTGGAAATTCAAGTTAAGTTAGTGGCAATTCCACTAATTCTCTCTCCTAATCCATCCACTCTCTTTTAAGAGAGTGTATTACACTTGCTTAGTTGGTCATAAGATTCTTAAGCCCATTTAAAGAGTCTTTGACCACTCAAAACAAAAGTCAACATGTCCATTACTAAAGCTTGGCCAAAACATACAAAGCAAACATGGTCCAAGCTTTATGCAAAATTAAGCCTAAACTAATTACAAACTAATAAGAAGATTACAAGGCTTCTTTTGCCCAATTTGTTGGCTTTGAGGAGTTGACCATTGACTTTGACTTAGATCTTGACTTCTTGACTTTGACTTGGTCAACTCTTCGTCAACTTGAGCTTCTAGTCTTCTTTGCATAGCCCTTGTGATCCTCATGCTTGGAGATGGTCCTCCATCAATCCCTCCTTCTTGAGGAAAACTTGTCCCCAAGTTGCTCCCATCACCACCTACATCACAAAGAGATAAATCACTAACATTAAATGAATTACTACCAATGAAAGATGTAGGAAGGTCAAGAGAGTAAGCATTAGTTCCAAGTTTCTTTAAAATCTTGAAAGGCCCATCCCCTCTTGGTAGAAGTTTAGATTTCCTAAGATTAGGAAATCTCTCTTTCTTGAGATGAAGCCACAACATGTCTCCTTCCTTGAACTCCACATTCTTCTTGTGTTTGTTCACTTGGGCCGCCACTTTGGAATACCTTTTCTCAAGGTGCTCTTTGATTTTGGCATGAAGGGACTTCACTAGCTCGGCCTTGGCAACTCCATGTACATTTGAAGCAAACTCAAGTGGCAAAGGCACAAGGTCAAGAGGTGTTAAAAGGTTAAAACCATACACAATCTCAAATGGGGAATGGGAAGTAGAAGCATTCACAACTCTATTATATGCAAATTCAACAAAAGGTAAATATTCCTCCCATGTCCTAGTATTCCCTTTAACAAAGCATCTCAACAATTGGCCTAATGTTCTATTGACCACTTCGGTTTGGCCATCCGTTTGTGGATGGCAAGTGGTGGATAATAAAAGCTTGGTGCCTAACTTATCCCATAGGGTTCTCCAAAAGTGGCTCAAAAATTTTGAATCTCTATCACTAACAATTGTCTTAGGCAAACCATGCAATCTAACCACTTCTTTAAAGAACAAATTTTGCAATGTGTGTAGCATCATCAACCTTATGACAAGGAATAAAATGAGGCATTTTAGAAAACCTACACACAACTACAAAAATGGAATCCATTCCTCATTTGGTTCTCGGCAATCCAAGCACAAAATCCATTGATATGTCAATCCAAGGAGAAATGGGAATAGGTAAAGGAGTATATAACCCATGATTCATGCTTCTAGATTTAGCCTTATGACATTGATGCAAACCCATGACGAACTTGTAAGGGATCTTCATGAATAAGCAAAGGAGTGCCCTAATCTTCATTCACCAACGTTCAATCACTCTTAAACAGCGGAATAACTCAATATATAGCAATGATAGCTCATGGTCAACACAAAAGGGGGAAGAAAGAAATAAAAAATGGAAGAAGGAAGAAGTGTGGTAAGCGCCATGGATGAAGCACCCAATAAACTTGGTTGGAGAATCGCCACTTGGATCATGGATCCATGATAAGATTCAAGGTTCTTAAAAGAATTCCTAGGAGAGCTCTCTCATTTTCTCAAGACTTTAGTCTTAGAAATTCTCTTTTCATAAATGACCAAATTGAGTACAATAGAAATGTTGACCAACTTAAATGAAAGTGCAATGGGCCTAAGGGTAGAAATCTGAAATATTCTCCACCCTAGGATGAAATGAGTGATAAATGGTGAGATGAGAGACACCCTAGGCTGAGCAAACTTCACAATTACAAGGCCCAAATCCAAGTCTTAAAATAAATACATAATTGATAGAAACTAATAGGCCTAAACAATTAAACAACTCGCTGGAAAATCCTGGTAGCATTCCAACGTTAACTTCAAGCTCCATTTCCTCCTAGATTCAATCCGAACTGGGCTTTGGTGTCTTCATAGATTTTGTAGCCCTTTAAGTCAGCTTTCAAATGCCATCAAGAAGAAATTTATTGGAGGTTTTTAGCCCACATTATTCTTAAAATACTGAACCTGGTCAGCCACCCACTGGAACATCCTGGCAGTATCCAAACATTACTTTCAAGCCCAATTTCCTCCTAGATGCAGCTAGAACTGGGCTTTTGTGTCTTCATAGATTTTTTATCCCTGTAAGTGAGCTTTACAAAGACATCAAGAACAGCTAAATTGGAGTTGTGTAGCCCAAGTTATGCTCCGAATACTAAACCTGGTCAGACAGTCAAAAACATAGCGAATTTTATTAAAAGCTCAATTTATTAAAAAGTAAGGTTGAAGAGTTTGTTGAGCTTTTGGAGATGGTTCTCCATAAAACCCTCCTTCTTATGGCCAACTTGTCCTCAAGTGGCCTTAGGTTCTTACCTACAATAAAAATTATCCACCGGATCAAAGATCAAGCAAACTCTATCAAGTTTAACATTTAATAACAAGATGCTTTGTCTACTAATATCATTAACACAATGTAGAGAAGTAAAGGAAGAATGCAAATGATTTTCTATGATAAAACACAAACTCCAAGGAGTCTCTAATTCCTCCTTTAAATGTATAGATACTAGTTCTTTAATCCATGTGTACTCCACTTTGTTGAAATTCTTCTTTAAGATACTTCTTTTAGGTGTAGAAGCTTGTGATGTTCCATCTTTCTTAAATTCATTCTTGCACCTAAAAGGATATTCAACATCAAAAAGAGAACCATTAGTAGGCTCAAGTAAGAATTCCAACTTAGTATTCTCAAATATTTTCCAAGGTATAATGCCATGAGATTCTATTGTGTCACAAAAAGTGTTGTGCAAATTAGAATTAATATGAGAAGTAAAAGGCAAGGAAGTCTCCCTTTTTGATAATGCATAATCTTCAAGTACTCCTTTCCCTCTTCCCAAGTGACTCCATGGTTCCTTTATGCATAACTTCTCACTTGGTCCTAGAACACAATACTTCTTGAGAGTGAAACTCTTATCTCTCTCACAAGGTGCTTTTGGTCTTTCAAAAGATGTGGAAGTTTGTAATTTGCCCTCCTTCTTAAATTCTTCCATCAACCTATATGAACAATCAATATCATGAAAATAATAGTTAGTAGGCACAATTAAAAATTCCACACTTCTAAATTCAAGAATTTTCCAAGGTTCAATGTCATAAGATTCTAGTGTAGGGTATGAAATATCATTTTTATTACAAGAGAAAGGAATAGTGAGTGATAAAGATTTTTCCTCAAAGGGGAACTCAAACTCTATAGGTATTTCCTTCTCTTCATAGTGTTTTTTCCAAGGCTCACTTATGCACAACTCTTCACTAGGCACCAAAACAAAAGAATTTTTATCAAGATGGTCATAAGAAATTTCACAAAGGTCTTTAAGTGCCTTTCTTTCTACATCTTCATACAAGAGATTGTCAATATCCTCTTCATAGTCATCCTTTGGAACCATACCTACAATATTGTCAAAATAAGAATCAAGAGTTTCAAATGAAGGGTTAGCACAATCAAGTAAAGAATCATTTTTCTCCTTTATTTGTTTTTCCATCAACTCTATTTCCTTAATTTCTTTTTCCTTCAATTCTTTTTCTCTCAATTCTCTCTCTTTTAGCTTCTTTTCTCTCAACTCTTTTTCTTTCAACTCTTTTTCTCTCCTCTTATACTTAGTTTCTTTTCTCTCATACTCTTTTTTAATCCTTCTCTCTTTGCTATCTCTATATTCCTTCCTAAATTCATAGTAATCTCTATCACTTCTTTTATATGAACTAGGACACCTCTCTTGATTTCCTCTTCTCTCATTTCTTCTCTTATGTTCTTCCCTTAGTCTCCTCTCAAGGTCCTCCCTCTTACTCTCCTCTTCCCTCAACCGCCTAACATTTTCCCTTCTCAACTCATTCAATGTCTCCATAAAGCATTTCAAAAATCTAACATCACTAGGAAGTATTTGGTCTTCTATATTTGGGGAAATATCTCCCATGGCTGCAATGAAAAAGGATTAGTATACAAGAGAAATATAAAGCAAATAAACCTCACCACTCAACTAAGTGTTTCACTCAACACTCTTGTATCACTCTTTAGAAGTTTTTTTCTATAAGGTTCATACTTTCCTTTTTCCTCTCAATCTCCTTAGAGTTTCTTGAGAAACCTCTATCAATTATCAATTTCCAAATAGCCCAAGTGAAAGAGGAACAATTCAACTACAAGCTTAAGGAAATTCAAAGGAGACAAATACTCAAGACAAAACTATTAGGAAGCCAAGAAGACAAGCAACAAAATAAGACTCAATGAAACAATTAGCTACTCAAAAATTGAAATTAATGATCAAGACAATGGCTAATATATTTACTGCACTAATAATGAAGGAAAACTAGTATTTAAAATTGCAAAAATCTTTGAAACAAAAACTCAAAGAAAGGAAGAAATCAAATGCAATTTTGCTGGAAAATTGGCTGAACCGTCACCAAAACTGCCCAAACTTGTGAATTTTTTTTAGCATAGCAAATGAGTTTGGAAAATTATGAAACTTTCCAGTTGAGCTTATATATATGTATATTGAATGACCAATTTCCCAGAATTCAATAATTCAACGTTTAACCCCATGAACCAACCGCAAACCCGAAACTGCCACAGAAACAGCAAAACCGTCACTAAGCTGGAAGTTAGGCTTGAAAATTGGCTCAAAATGACTTGAAATTTTGGGGAATGGTTTGGGTGATATTTATGCACGAAATAAGCTCAAATTAAGGTGCAGGGAAGCCAAAAATATGGGTCCAAAAATAGGGCAAAAATAGGGCAAATATGTCTAGGCACATGCAAAGCACACTACAAGTTCAAATATCATGCTATTAGCAAATTTGACACAATTTGTAATATGATGCTTGAGCCTAATGAATAATGTTGCCTAATTGAGCTTGGACACTAAATTTGTGGGTGTTTAATGACCCAATTTACCAAGGTACTGCACTCAATTTGTTTTCCAAAAATTTCTACTAACAAGAACTACTACTTTTTTCACTCAATTTTTCTTCAAACTTCTTTTCTTGTATTTTTCTTTTCTTGAATTTTTCTTTGGCTCTTTCTTTTGATTGTTTTCTCTTGCTCTTTTCTTTTCTTTTTGTTTTTCTATATTTTCTTTTGGCTATTCTTTGCTGGACAGTCCAAGTATAGGCTCAAATACTCAAGCAAGTCAAGTCAAACTTTGCTAACAAGTAAGATAATCATGGTAGTGGTAACTTGAACTTATAATGAGCAATGCACATAGTAATGAGACAAATAAGCACTAATTAAGCCAAATATAATGCAGGGCATTCAATTTCCAGCAAGGATGACACAAAATACACATTGAGAAAATTCATCAAACACATGGGGGCTATCAACTAGAATGTGTCTAGCATGTAAACTAAACCATGTATGATCAACCATGAGTGTCAGAACATCTCATCTATGTATTGGATAGCCAAGACACACAACAATACTCAAATAAAAATTCAATTGAATCAAAAAATTGAAATAAAAAAGATAGGAGCTAGACTCAATACCACAAGTGAAGAACAACTAGGTGCAGAACAAGCTCTTGATACCAAATTTGATGCAAACCCATGACGAACTTGTAAGGGATCTTCATGAATAAGCAAAGGGGTTCCCCAATCTTCATTCACCAATGTTCAATCACTCTTAAACAGCGGAATAACTCAATATATAGCAATGATAGCTCATGGTCAACACAAAAGGGGGAAGAAAGAATAAAAAATGGAAGAAGGAAGAAGTGTGGTAAGCGCCATGGATGAAACACCCAATAAGCTTGTTTGGAGAATCGCCACTTGGATCATGGATCCATAATAAGATTCAAGGTTCTTAGAAGAAACCCTAGGAGAGCTCTCTCATTTTCTCAAGACTTTAGTCTTAGAAATTCTCTTTTCATAAATGACCAAATTGAGTACAATAGAAATGTTGACCAACTTAAATGAAAGTGCAATGGGCCTAAGGTTAGAAATCTGAAATGTTCTCCACCCTAGGATGAAATGAGTGATCAATGGTGATATGAGAGACACCCTAGGCTGAGCACACTTCACAATTACAAGGCCCAAATCCAAGTCTTAAAATAAATACATAATTGAAAGAAACTAATAGACCTAAACAATTAAACAACTCGCTGGAAAATCCTGATAGCATTCCAACGTTAACTTGAAGCTCCATTTACTCCTAGATTCAATCCGAACTGGGCTTTGGTGTCTTCATAGATTTTGTAGCCCTTTAAGTCAGCTTTCAAATGCCACCAAGACGAAATTTATTGGAGTTTTGTAGCCACATTATGCTCAAAATACTGAACCTGGTCAGCCACCCACTGGAACATCCTGGCAGTATCCAAACATTACTTTCAAGCCCAATTTCCTCCTAGATGCAGCTAGAAATGGGCTTTTGTGTCTTCATAGCTTTTGTAGCCTTGTAAGTGAGATTTACAAAGACATTAAGAACAGCTAAATTGGAGTTGTGTAGCCCAAGTTATGCTCCGAATACTAAACCTGGTCAGACAGTCAAAAACATAGCGAATTTTATTAGAAGCTCAATTTATTAAAAAGTAAGGTTGAAGAGTTTGTTGAGCTTTTGGAGATGGTTCTCCATCAGACATGTAATGAACTTGTGCACCAATCGGTCCACTTCCTTTTTCATGTGTGGCCAATAAAAATGTTCATGTAATATGGGTAATGTCTTATCAATTCCAAAGTTTCCCATGATGCCTCCTTCATGTGCTTCACAAACCAAAAGTTCTCTTAAGGATGTCTTAGAGATAAACAAATATTTTCCTTTGAAAAGATAACCATCCACCCTAAAGAAATCCTTATGAGCACTTTGAGCACACATCATGAACACTTGGCCGAAATCATGATCATGTTCATACAATTCTTTAATGTGATCAAAACCTAGCATCTTAGTTTCTAGCATGCATATCAAAGAAAATCTCCTACTAAGAGCATCGGCTACCACATTAGTACTACCTTTCTTATACTTAATCATGTAAGGAAAGGTTTCAAGAAATTCTACCCATCTTGCATGTCTCTTACTTAGCTTGCCTTGGCCCTTGATATGCTTAAGTGCCTCATGTCGGTGTGCACCACAAACTCCTTGGGGAGAAGGTAGTGTTGCCACACTTGGAAGGCCCTCACAAGTGTATACATCTCCTTGTCATAGGTGGAGTAGTTGAGTTGAGCACCCTTGAGCTTCTCACTAATGTAGGCAATGGGATGCCCCTCTTGCATCAAGACGGCTCCAACACCTAAGTTAAAAGCGTCACACTCTAATTCAAAAGAGCAAGCAAAGTTAGGTAAAGCAAGAATAGGTACATGTGTAAGCTTCTTTTTAAGTAGATTGAAAGCATGCTCTTGAGTTTGACCCCAAATAAAAGTAGCATCATTTTTAACTAGTTCATTAAGAGGTGAAGCAATAGTACTAAAATCCTTAACAAACCCCCTATAAAAACTAGCTAAGCCATGAAAGGATCTTACTTCCCTTGCATTGGTGGGTCTCGGCCACTCTTGGATGGTCTTGATCTTGCTTTCATCCACTTGCACACCTTGCTCACTCACCACAAAATCAAGGAATATAACTTGATTGGTGGCAAAGGTGCACTTCTCCTTGTTGGCATACAAATGTTGTTCCCTAAGCACTTTCAAAACAAGCTTCAAGTGTGTTAGATGTTCTAAGAAAGATTTGCTATAAATCAAGATATCATCAAAATATACCACAACAAATTCTCCTAGAAACTCTCTTAGCACATGGTTCATCAACCTCATAAAAGTGCTAGGTGCATTTGATAAGCCAAAGGGCATGACAAGCCACTCATATAGTCCAAACTTGGTCTTAAAAGCAGTTTTCCACTCATCACCTTCCTTCATCCTAATTTGGCGATAGCCACTTTTAAGATCAACCTTGGAGAATACCTTAGCTCCATGTAGCTCATCAAGTAAGTCATCTAGCCTAGGGATTGGGTGATGTAGGAACATCTCAAAGGATTACTAGAAGCATTGAAAGGAAGAAGTGGGAAAGCTCCAAGACATGGAACAACCTCAATCAAGCCATAGTTTAGAACTTACTTTTTGTAATATGCTTGTAAACTTGTTTGAATAATTCTTCTAAGTGTGTACTTGTGTAAGGCCTTGTTAGTGAGCCAAAAAGAGTTCACGGCCAAGCTTGTTCTTTTAGTTTGAATGCTTTAAATTTGTGTTTAAGATGCCTAGCCTAAGGATGCAAGTAAGGAATTAATGAGGCACTAAAATTCACCTAAGAATTTCAAGTTAAATTTGATTTTAATTAGAAATTCTTTTGTGAATCCAAAAGCTTTGGTTTAAGTAGAGTTCTTGCTTAAGTGTTGATCCATGTCTCCACTTAAGAAAGAATCTCCACCCTAGATCTCCCAAAGCCCTTCAAGGGTTTAGATCAAAGATGGGTGACATGTCACTTGAAAGTGACATGTAACTTAAACTAGTTACTCATTAATTAGTTAGTTGTTTACCTTAAGCCTAGGTTAGTTTTGGTTAGTTAGTTTTTCCACTATAATGATTCCTTGTGTCTAATACAAACACACTGCACAAACACAAACAAAATCAAAATAACCAAAACATATGTTCTTCTCTTAAGAACATATCTCTCTAATTCTTGAATCCTTCAAGAATCACCTTTGAGAGCACCTTTCTCAAATTCCTTAACTCTTCTTCTAGAGAACAACTTTCTCTTAAGAGTCTTGAACCAAAAACGAAATACAAAAACAAGATAAAGATCAGTAAAGATTACACCTGTTGTGTATGATCTGATCAAGATTATAACCAATGTATTCAATCCTTCTCAAACTCTTCATCTCTAGAGAAAATCCTTGTAAAATCTTGAAGAGAATTCTTAGAACTTGTGTTCTTTGTAAAAACAGTTTTTCGCTCTTCCTTTCTTCTTGAAAAAACTCAAAGATCTCTCTTGTTTAAAATCATTTCAAAGAGGTTTCAATTTAAAGCAGTTCAAAAGCTTTTTGAGATGAATTCTGGTGTGGTAATCGATTACTAGAATGTGGTAATCGATTACTCCAGAGAGATTTTTCCTTCTCTGTTATCTCAAGCACGAAGTAATCGATTACTAGGATGTGGTAATCAATTACTCCAGAGTGTTTTGGGCTTCCCTATTTTCTCAACCTGTTGGTAGTCGATTACTGATATATGGTAATCGATTACTTCAGCTTAAGAACATTTTAAACAACAATTTTCAACTTTTCAAAACAAAATAGGGTTCCCAAACTGCTCTAGCTTGATTCTCAGAGTAGATTCAACTTCTCTGTGAAGCGAGATTGAATAAAAACCACACTCAAAGCCTATTCTAAAACAATCAATACAATTACGCTCCTATTTACAATCTATTATGAAAATCAAGATTACAAGTAGATCAAAACTAAAAACAAGAGACGACTTCTTCAGCTTCAAGTCCAACAATCTCCCCCTTTTTGGTTTTGATGTACCAAATCATAGTGTAGTCGAGAATCTAAATGAAGGAAAACGGCTTTGATGTGTCCTGCAAAGTTAATATCTCTTTTTCTTTCTTTTTTTTTCATACAGGTTATAGATGATATACAATCCATATCACTTTTCAATTTACAGAAATATTATGGCATCTAAGTAATCAATTGCAAAGAAATTAAATCTAGTGCTATTACAGTAATCCATAATTGTTCAAATTTTAATGATCTGCTCCCCCTAAGTAAAATACTTAAGAAATTACAGATTCAAACAGTTCAAAGATAATTCAAATAACATCAAATGAAAACATGAAAGAAAACATATAATAACTACACTTCTACTACTCCCCCTATTTGGTATATCAAATAAGATTATGAGAGGTAGAGTTGAAGTTACTAATCTGAGTCATCTTGGTTGAGTCTTTCCATGATTGTCTCCATCAGATCCTTCATCTCTAGGAAGTTCAAGTCTTGACGCTTTCCTAGATCATTTATCCTTTTGTTGACAGTTTCTTCTAATTCATCCAATCTATCAATCATGATGGATTCAAATCGTGATTTTGGAATGTACTCTCCAGATGCAAGGTTGTCTTCATCTTCATCTTCATTTTGTGCTCCTTCTGGATCTTCTTGTGGATTTGCTTGTTGTTCTTCTCTGGTGATCCATCCTGCATCAGTTTTGATCAGCCTCAACATCTTCAAGGCTCTATCACTGATCATGTGGACATCTTTGACTAATTCTCTGGATTCATCAGTCGTATCAATCTGAAAAATTTCAATTAGTCTAGAAATAAACAAAGAATATGGACATTTATTATCGAAAAGTCTTCTAGTCTTCAGCATGTTGTCCATTATGATGTGAGTCCAATCCACTTGAATTCCATTCTTCAGTGCTGCCATGAATATCATGTCATCTTCACTGATTTGTGCATGATTTGCTCCTCTAGTGGCTAAGATCCAGCAAATGGTGTAGTGTAGTAGCCTATCAACAGCAGTTAGGCCTCCATTGTTGTATGTCACATTTTTGCCTTGTGAGCTCCTTGAATTCCTTTCGTCCTCCATTCCTTTGCTTGATTTGACACTGAGTTTAGTTGAGTTTGTTGATGCATATGATCAACTTCTATGCTTTCTTCACCTGTTTCATCATCATTACGTAGCAAGCTTTCCTTTTGGAAAGTGTTAGTTTCATCAAATCTAATATGGACAGATTCTTCAATGCACATTGTTCTTTTGTTAAAGATCCTATATGCTTTACTTGTATTTGAATAACCAAGGAAAATGGCTTCATCAGCCTTTGTATCAAACTTTCCAATAGGGTCCTTGCCATTGTTTAAAACATAGCATTCGCATCCAAAAACTTTAAAGTAAGAAATGTTTGGTTTTTTATCATAGAAAAGCTCATAAGGGGTTTTCAACAAAATGGGTCTTATAGAGACTCTATTGAGAACATAACATGCAGTGTTCACAGCATCAGCCCAAAAGTGTTTAGGCATCCTATACTCATTCAACATGGTTCTTCCTAGTTCTATAAGTGACCTGTTTTTCCTCTCCACTACTCCATTTTGCTGAGGAGTTCTAGGAGCTGAAAAGCAGTGTGATATCTCTTGTTTTTCACAAAAGCTTTCAAAACAGCTATTCTTAAATTTAGTACCATTATCACTTCTTAAAGCTTTAATTTTCAAATCCTTTTTGTTTTGAATTTTCTTGGCAAGTACTTTGAAAACTCTAAAGGCCTGATCCTTTTTCTTGATAAACAAAACCCAAGTAAATCATGAGTAGTCATCTACAATGACTAGCCCATACAGATTTCCACCGAAACTAGCTATCCTAGATGGACCAAATAAGTCTAAATGCAAGAGTTCAAGCGGCTGAGTTGTAGAAACATGTTTAATGTTTTTGAAAGATGTTTTTCCCTGCTTGGACTTTTGACAAGCCTCACATAGTCCTTTTTTGGAAAACTTTAATTTGGGGAGACCAAAAACTAGCTCTTTAGATACAAGTTTATTTAAATGCAGTATGTCAATATGTGTTATTCTCCTATGCCATAGCCAAGACAGATTATCATTAGAAGTTAAACATGTAGAGTAAGGGGATGAGTGATCTACTTCCAATATGTAGATGTTGTTTGATCTTTTGCCAACCATGAGAAGTTCATCTGAGTCTTTGTTGCTGATAAGACAATGTTCATCATCAAAAGCAATTCGTTCTTGTCACACGAGTTGACTAATACTTAGAAGGTTGAACTTCAATCCATCTACCAAAGAATACATCTTCTATCACCGTATTGGCTTTATATCCAACAAGATCGCGTAGCCTAGTAGTTTTCCTTTGTTGTTGTCTCCATATACAACTGATCCAGTTTCTCTTGGTGTGAAGGTGCTAAGATTCCTTCTATCACCTGTCATATGCCTTGAGCAGCCACTGTCTAAGTACCATATTGAGTTTCTGCTGTTCAGGCTTTCCTGCAAGAGAAAAAGAACTTATTTTGCGGTTGGTACCCAACTTCTCTTAGGTCCATGCAAGTTAGTGCTACAGTTTTCTTTCTTAACCCATCTATATTTACCACTGGAAATACCTTTCTTTCTAATCATGCAATTAAAGGATTTATGTCCAGATTTCATGCAGTAGGTACAAGTGAAATCAGCATGTTTAGTGTTTCCAGATTTCATGTAATCATGCCTTCTTATGTGAACATAGTTTGTAGAAGTGTTGAGTTCCTTTCTTAGTTTTGATACCTCATTTTCTAACTCACATACTTTCTGTTTTAACAAGGATACTTGCTTTTTCAAAACTATGTTTTCTTTTTCAAACTTTTCAGCTTGATTGTAAAGTTCACAAAAAGCAGAATGCAGTTCATCATATTCATCCATAATAGAGTTTGTATCACTTACCTCACTAGATGATTTGGCCATTAAGCACAGATTTGCTTCCTCATTCTCACTTTCAGATGTTGAGGATGTGTAGCCTTCATTCCAAGCTATGTAGGCTTTCCTTTTCTTCTTTTCTTTTTTGACATTTCTTTCATTTTCAGTTTTTCTTACTTCAGTGTTGTTGCTTCTTTTCAGGCTTGAACAATCTGATCTATAGTGCCCAATCTTTCCACATTCGTAGCATGTTATTTTGACTGAAGTGTTGTCTTGTTTCCTGACTCCTCTTCTTGGTTGACCAAATTTCTTCTTAGAATTGTTCTTCATGAATTTTCTGAATTTCTTCACCAACAAGTTCACTTGGTCTTCCTGTGAGTAATTTCCGTCTTCAGAGGATTCAGATTTTGTTTCAGTATGCTCCATTTTGAGAGAAATTCCTTTGGCTCTTTTGTCCTTCTATTCCTCATCTGCCATTCGAGTCATATCCATTTCGTACTCTCTAAGTTTCCCAAACAGTTCAACACTGGTAATAGCGGCAAGATTATTTGATTCGATTATAGGTCACACGATAGGTTGCCACTTTCTATTCAAATATTTGAGAATCTTGACATTCACTTCTTCTTCAACGAAGTTCTTGCCAAGTCCTTTGAGATGGTTGATGATGTGTGCGAATCTCTTTTGCATTTCCATTATTGATTCTCCTTGGAACATTCTGAATGTTTCATATTCTTGAACCAAGGTGTTCTTTCTAGCCCTCCTGACTTCGGCAGTGGGTTACCATGATGAGCTCCCATGCCTCTTTTGTTGTTGTACATGCAGAAATCCTGAAAAACTCATCAGAATTCAGGGCAGAGTGTATAATATTCAAAGCTTTAGCATCATTTTCAGCCCGCCTAATCTCATCTATATCCCAATCCTCAAATGGTTTTTCTATTTCATTTCCATTTTCTATTTTCATTGGAACTTTGTACTCATTTACCACAGCCTGCCAGATGCTTCTGTGAATAGATTCCATAAAGATCTTCATGCGAACTTTCCAGAACGGATAGTTATCACCGCAGAACAATGGAGGTCTATTTATAGAAGCTCCTTCAACGAAGGGCAAAAGATTACTAGACATCACAGGGAACTATGTAGGATTACTAGATTGATTTACTAGTTAAGGCTCTTGATACCTGTTGGACTTGAAGCTGAAGAAGTCGTCTCTTGTTTTAGTTTTGATATACTTGTAATTTTGATCTTTATGATAGATTGTAAATAGGAGCTTAATTGTATTGATTGTTTTTGTATAGGCTTTGTGTGTGGTTTTTATTCAATCTTTTTCATAGAGAATTTGAATCTACTCTGATGATTTGAGCTAGAGAAGTTTTGGAACCCCATTCTGTTTTGGAAAAGTCAAAAACTTTGGTTTAAAAAGGTTTTAAGCTGAAGTAATCGATTACCATATAACAGTAATCGATTACCAACAGACTTAGAAAACAGGGGAACCCAAATTGCTCTGGAGTAATCGATTACCACTCCATAGTAATCGATTACTTCGTGCTTGAAGAAACAGAGAAGGCAAATCTCTCTGCAGTAATCGATTACCTCTATCTAGTAATCGATTACCACACCAGAATTCATCTCAAATAGCTTTTGAAACTACTTTAAATATAAACCTCTTTGAATTGTTTCAAAAAAGAAAAAAAAGAAAGAGAGATCTTTTGAGTTTTTCAGAAAGAAAGGAAGAGCAAAAAAAAAAAACCAGTTTTACACAAGAATTCTCTTCAAAGTTTTTAAAGATTTTCTCTTGAGATGAAGGCTGTGTGAATGATTGAATTCATTGGATGCTATCTTGATCAGTGCATGCACAACAGGTGTACTCTTATCTGATCTTTATCTTTTTGTATTCGTTTTTGGTTTAAGACTCTAAAGAGAAAAGGTGTTCTCTAGAAGAGTTGAAGAGTTTTTTTTGAGAGAGGTACTCTCAAGGTTGGTTCTTGAAGGGATCAAGAATCAAGATATGTTCTTTGGTGAAGAACATATGTTTTGAGTATTTTGATTTGTTTTGTGTTTATGCAGCGTGATTGTATTGGACACAAAGAATCATTGTAGTTGAAAAACCGATCGCAACAGATTGTTGGGTTGGGACTGGATGTAGGCCGAAAGCTGAATCAGGATAAATCTCTGTCTAAACTCTTTTCTCTACCTTATCTCTTATACTTCATTGTTTTTCTTGCTTTACATTCTCGTTGTTATCCGCTGTAATATCTCTGATACGTTACTTGTAACTATGATAAAATTGAATCGGGAAAGAAAGTGAGAGAAGAAAAAATTGTTGATATAGGGAACATGAATCTATTCACCCCCTGTAGATTCATATAGGGACCAACAATTGGTATCAAGAGCTTTAACTAGTAAATCAATCTAGTAATCCTACATAGTTCCCTGTAATGGCTGATAATCTTTTACCCTTCGCTGAAGGAGCTTCTATAAATAGACCTCCATTGTTCTGCGGAGATAACTATCCATTCTGGAAAGTTTGCATGAAGATCTTTATGGAATCTATTCATAGAAGCATCTGGCAGGCTATGGTAAATGACTACAAAGTTCCAATGAAAATAAAAAATGGAAATGAGATAGAAAAACCATTTGAGGATTGGGACATAGGTGAGATTAGGAGGGCTAAAAATGATGCTAAGGCCTTGAACATTATACACTCTGCCTTGAATTCTGATAAGTTTTTCAGGATATCTGCATGTACAACAGCAAAAGAAGCATGGGAGCTCATCATGGTAACCCATGAAGGTACTGCTGAAGTCAGAAGAGCTAGAAAGAACACACTCCTTCAAGAGTATGAGACATCCAGAATGTTCCAAGGAGAATCAATAATGGAAAGGTAAAAGAGATTCACATACATCATCAATCATCTCAAAGGACTTGGCAAAAACTTCATTGAAGAAGAAGAAGTGAATATCAAGATTCTGAAATCGCTGAACAGAAAGTGGTAACCTACAGTGACAGCCATAACTGAATCAAAGAACCTTGCTGCTATGACCAGTGTTGAACTGTTTGGGAAACTTAGAGAGTACGAAATGGATATGACTCGAATGGCAGATGAGGAACAGAAGGACAAAAGAGCCAAAGGAATTGCTCTCAAAATAGACCATACTGAAACAGAATCTGAATCCTCTGAAGACGGAAATGATTCACAAGAAGACCAAGTGAACCTGATGGTAAAGAAGTTCAGAAAATTCATAAAGAACAATACTAAGAAGAAATTTGGTCAACCAAGAAAAGGAGTCAAGAAGCAAGACAACACTTCAGTCAAAGTGACATGCTACGAATGTGGAAAGATTGGGCACTACAGATCAGATTGTCCAACCCTGAAAAGAAGCAACAACACTGAAGTGAGAAAATCTGAAAATGAAATAAACGTCAGAAAAGAAAAGAAGAAAAAGAAAGCATACATAGCTTGGGATGAAGGCTACACATCCTCAACATCTGAAATTGAAAATGAGGAAGCGAATCTGTGCTTAATGGCCAAATCATCCAGTGAGGTGAGTGATACAAACTCAACTATGGATGAATATGAAGAACTGCATTCTGCTTTTTGTGAGCTTTACAATCAAGCTGAAACATTTGAAAAAGAAAACATAGTTTTGAAAAAGCAAGTATCCATGTTAAAACAGAAAGTATGTGAGTTAGAAAATGATGTTTCAAATTTAAGAAAGGAACTCAACACTTCTGCAAACTATGTTCACATGAAATCTGGAAACACTAAACATGCTAAATTCACTTCTACTTACTGCATGAAATCTGGACATAAATCGTTTAACTGCATGATTAAAAAGAAAGGGATTTCCAGTGGTAAATATAAATGGATTAAGAAAGAAACTTGTAGCACTAACATGCATGGACCCAAGAGGAACTGGGTACCAACCGCAAAATAAGTTCTTTTTCTCTTGCAGGAAAGCCTGAACAGCAGAAGCTCAATTTGGTACTTAGACAGTGGCTGCTCAAGGCATATGACAGGTGATAGAAGGAACCTGAGCACCTTCACACCAACAGAAACTGGATCAGTTGTATATGGAGACAACAACAAAGGGAAAATACTAGGCTACGGTACTGTTAGATATAAAGCAAATACAGTGATAGAAGATGTTTTGCTGGTCGATGAATTAAAGTTCAACCTACTGAGTATCAGTCAACTATGTGACAAGAATTACAAAATTGCTTTTGATGATGAACATTGTCTTATCAGCAACAAAGACTCAGATGAACTTCTCATGATTGGCGAAAGATCAAACAACATCTACATATTGGAAGTTGTTGACTTTTAAAATATACGTGTGTCAATCTTTCGGCAAGTGTACCGGTCGTCACAAGTTTAGAAATAGTGAGAAAGGGATGTCGAACCACAGAGACTAATTGTGAAGTATCGAATGCTCAACGTGTGTTGCTATTAGAACGAATCAGTGAATGAATCATGTATGTAAAACTAAACTATTATGTAAAATTAAACAATGCACAGTAAAGTAAGGAAAACTGTAAATGTTTAAGTTTCAGATATGATGAAATGAGTTAGGGAATAGGTTCATTCAATTCCTTCTCTCAAGTAACTATTTTCTATATCAATTCAATGAGTATCAATCAACTGGAGACTAGAATTTGTGATACCTTAGACTAATCCTATTCCTAGGTCTTTAGTCCCTTTGAATGACTTCTATAATCCCTGATCCCTTAGGTGAAAACAAAAATTCATTCAAGAAGCGAAACAGATAAATTCACAATGTCTCATAACATGCAAGTTCTATTCCTAGACTCAGGCACAATTATAGTGATGTACTTCCTCTCCTAATTCAACTATCAATCTTCCGAAGGCATAATTGAAATGAGAAACAACAACTCAAGGAATAGTTCAATCTAATTCAAACATTAATATTCCTATCACTATTTGAACTTCATGAATTAAACCTCAAGAAATTGCAGTAAGTAGGAAGAGATCAATCAATTAACTGAAATTACAATTGAATTAACATAGGAATTCATTACAAGCATTCTAGAATTGAAATCCCCTTTCCCTAACCTAAAACCTAGCCTGACATGGAAAGATGAAAAGAAAGAAGGAAAATAGAAATCAAACACAAGAAGCGCTCCATGAAGCCTTAGATCTTGCTTCCACAAGCTCCAAATCTTCAAGAAATCTCCTAGGTTTGATGGAGGAGGAAGGAAAACGAAAAATGGAGAAGAGAGAATCGCGAGACCCAAGCGTGCAGAGAAAGAAATTGAATTATGAAGGGTCCTCCCGCATTTTTCGCGCCCTGTAGCTTTTATAGATGATGAAACGCGCCCTTCATTAAGTGAAATCGCGCCCTGGCGCGATTGAATTATTGAGGATGGCATGAGCGCGCCCCTGTGCGCGCCCTGGCGTGTTTTTGCCGCAAGCTAGGCATGAGCGCGCCCCTTGAGCGCGCCCTGGCATGTTTCTACCGCAAGCTAGGCATGAGCGCGCCCTGGCGCGTGTGCGCCCTTGGCTGGCCAGTGCAGCACGCCCTGGCGCGTTTTAACAGCCTTGGATGCTTAACTTGAGGTTTTGCTTGCTCTACTCTCTTGGTTTGAGCTTCCATTCAAGTATTGGATCCACTCCTTGCTGCTTATCTCTTCTTCAATCCTTCAATGAACCTAAAGATCACAAAAGAGGAATTAGAATGACTTAAAATTCAAGAAAAACTTATAAAACTCACAAAACATTTCACTCAAGAACTAACACTAAGCAAACATGGTATTTTCATTGTTTTCTTATCTAAACTATAGCTAAACCTAGTGAAAATGAATGGAAATGAGCTTAAAACACCTAGGAAAACATGTATAATCTAACACTTATCAGAAGTGAAGAAAGCATAGAAGTTGATCATATGCATCAGCAAACACAACCAAACCCAGTGTCAGATCAAGCAAAAGAATGGAGGACACCTAGGAACCTATCTCTTGACAATGTCATTGGTGACATTCACAAGGGGGTAACTACCAGATCCTCACAGAATCTGTTTAGCTATAATACTGCTTTTGTATCACAGGTTGAACCCTCCAGCATAGAAGAAGCCTTGAACAATGAATTTTGGATCATGGCTATGCAAGAAGAACTTAACTAGTTCAGAAGAAATGGAGTTTGGGAACTTGTTCCAGACAAAGGCAACATGAATATAATTGGCACGAAATGGGTATTCAAGAATAAACTGAGTGAAGATGGAGTTGTGGTCAGAAACAAAGCAAGGCTTGTGGCAAAAGGCTACAATCAACAGGAAGGAATTGACTTTGAGGAAACCTTTGCCCCTGTTGCAAGACTTGAAGCTGTTAGACTACTCCTAGCTTATGCTTGCATCAACAACTTCAAATTATTCCAAATGGATGTAAAGAGTGCATTCTTAAATGTGTACATAAATGAAGAAGTCTATGTAGTACAACCACCTGGATTCACAGATGCTACTTGGCCTACACATGTTTACAAACTTCATAAAGCCTTATACGGGTTGAAGCAAGCCCCCAGGCAATGGTATGATAGATTGAGTAAGTTTCTCATATCAAAAGGATTCCACAGAGGTAAAGTAGACAAGACCTTGTTTATTAAGAACAAATCTAACTACATTCTATTGGTTCAAATTTATGTTGATGACATTATCTTTGTATCATCTAACCAACAACTTTGTGAAGAGTTTGTGAGCAATATGCAGGAAGAATTTGACATGTCCATGATAGGAGAACTAAGTTTCTTTTTAGGACTCCAGATCAAACAAATGGATGGTGGCACGTTCATTCACCAGGCTAAGTACACTAAAGAACTACTCAGGAAATATGATATGGTTAACTGTAAAGTGTCAAATATACCTATTTCTACTAACACTTATCTTGAGATTGATGATGCAGGTCATGAAGTTGATACTACCTTATACAGAGGAGTTATAGGATCCTTACTATATCTTACAGCCAGTAGACCTGATATTATCTACGATGTATGCTTATGTGCTAGATCTCAATCTGCACCCAAGCAATCTCATTGGCTAACAGTGAAGAAGATTCTTAAATACCTAAAAGGAACTATAAGTTGTGGATTGTGGTATCCAAAAGGAACCTCACCATTACTTGTTGGTTTCAGTGACTCTGATTTTGCAGGTAGCAAAACAGACAGGAAAAGCACTAGTGGAACATGTCACATTTTTTGGAGAATGCTTAATATCTTGGCATAGCAGGAAACAAGCTTGCGTAGCACTATCAACTGTAGAAAGTTTAATATGTAGTCATGCGGAAGTCATTGTGCTCAAGCAATTTGGTTGAAGCACCAACTAGAAGATTTCTGGCTAAAGATAGATCACATTCCCTTGAAATGTGACAACACAAGCGCTATAAGTATCACAAGAAATCTTGTACTGCACTCAAGAACAAAACACATTGAAGTCAGACATCATTTCATTAGAGATCACGTCGAAAAAGGAGTTTGTGACATCGAATTCGTAGACACAAAATCAATTAGCAGATATCTTTACCAAGGCATTACCAAAAGAAAGGTTTTACAAACTTAGATCAAACCTCGGCATTTTGAGTGAGGAACATCTAAACTAAACCCTTTTACTTGATTACACTCATCCATAAAATTGTTTTTGTGAAAATTTTTCAAAGAAAACCTTTTTCTGATAGAAATAATCGATTACCAAAGAAAGATAATCGATTACTTCGTATCAATTTCATTCTGAGAAGGTTTTGGCACTGTAGTAATCGATTACCACGATCCCGTAATCAATTACCACAGAGAACAGTTTTTAAAGTTTTTGAAAATTGCTATGGAGTAATCGATTACCAGAATGAAGTAATCGATTACCACGACTGTTTTTCTTGATTTTCTTCTTCTCTCTATATAAGGAAATGAGATAATCGATTTCCAACCGCTGGTAATCTATTACCTCGTTCTTGGACTAATTTCTTGGGCTTTTTCTCTCTTATAAGAAGTGCAGGTGAAACCCTACAATTCACTATTCATCTTCTTCCTCCAAAAACCCTAGAAATCTCTCTCTCTCTCTCAGCAACCATGGAAGAACAAGGAAAGGGAAAAAGAATCAAGATGAGAGCCAATAGATACTCTCAAGAAGAGATAAAAGGCAAGAAGAAGGTACGAGAATCCTCCAAAAGGAAGCAACCTACTTCACCGGCTTAACCGGAAAGAGCTCAACCTCCTCCACCTGAATCTGCGGTCAACCGTTGGTTCACTACCAGAGGACAAGAAACATGATTCAATCCGAGTTTTACTTTCCAAACCTACCTGAGGCAACAACATTTGGAGAGATTTGTGGGCATGAAAGGTTTCATCTACCCCGATTTGGTTCGAGTCTTCTATTCAAATCTCAAACCAAACATGTTAAGATAACCTTAACCCCTGCACATTTTCTTCAAATTGCTGGTATCAGGAAAGAAGGGATCGTGGCACATGTGGACAAACTCCGAGAGAAAGGATTTGATCTTCAAAAGGACACCTTTTACATGAGCTTGCTGAGGAACCGGAAGATGGAGATCTCCTCATGGTGAGGAAGATGCTTGGAAGTTCCCTCAAGGAATTGGATGACTCACAAAGAGAAAACATCTTCCATTCTAGATGCCTAGTGGAAGGGAAGGTGTGTTCTCTTATCATAGATAGTGGTAGTTGTACAAATGTTGTTAGTACTAGATTAGTAAATAAACTAGAACTTAGGACATCCCCATACCCTAAACCTTACAAGCTACAATGGTTGAGTGATAAGGGAGAAATGGTGGTTAGTAAGCAAGTTCTTATTAACTTCTCCATAGGAAAATATAGAGAAGATGTGTTATGTGATGTAGTGCCTATGGAAGCCACTCACCTATTACTTGGGAGACCTTGGCAATATGACAAACATGCCATTCATGATGGTGTTTCCAACACCTATGTTTTCTCTCATATGAGCAAGAAGGTCACCCTTAATCCTTTGTCACCTAAGGAAGTGTGTGAGGATCAAATAAAAATGAAATTAAAGAGAGAAAATGAGAAGAAAAGTGAGGGTTCAAGTGCCACACATAGTATGGCCGAGAGCTCCTCCAAGAAAAGCCAAAAAGAAACCAAACACCCTAAGAATCTAGTGTTGGCCGAGAGTTGCAAGAAAATTACCAAACATGCCACTAAGGATTCTAGGTTGAAAAACAAGTGTGGAAGCACCCATGATGCTAGGCAAACCGAGGCTAAAACAAAAGGGAAACTTAGTGAGAGTTTGCTTATTGGGAAAGGTGAGCTAAAAAGAGAATTCCTAGCTAGGAAAAGCATATTTCTTTGTTTACCTAATCCTCTTGTGTTGAGCACTAACATTGTAGGTAAGCAACAAGATTTGGATGCATTCAAGGAGGAGTTCAAAGATGTGTTTCCCAAGGACATTCCACATGGGTTGCCACCTTTGAGAGACATTGAGCCTTGAAAAATCATTGAATTTAGAAATGTGGAATTTTTAATTGTGCCTACTAACCTTTACTCTCATGATATTAATTGTTCATATAGGTTGATGAAAGAAGTAAAGAAGGAGGGCACATTACAAACTTACACATATATTGACATACTAAAGGTGCCTTGTGGAATATCTAAACGATTCACTCCCAAGAAATTTTGTGTTCTAGGACCAAGTGAGAAGTTGTGCATAGAGGAACCATGAAGTGACCTAGGAAGAGGAAATGGGGTACTTAGAGATTATGCATTAAAAAAAAGGGAGACTTCTTTGCCTCTTACTTATCCTATTATTTCTAATTTGCACAACACAATTTGTGACACAATAGGTTCCCTAAATAGGTCTTGGGAAATGTTTGAAAATGTTAAGTTGAGATTCTTGTTTGATTCTACTAATGGTTGCCCTTTTAGGTGGAAGAATGAGTCCATGAAGGAGGAAACATCACAAACTTCTACACCTAAAAGAAGATTTTTAAACAAGAGTTTCAAACATGATTCCACAAGGATTGAAGAACTAATATCTACACTTCTAAAGGAGGAAATAGAAACTCCTTGGAGTTTCGGTTTATACATAGACAATCACTTGATTTCCTTCTTCACTTCTTTACATTTTGATATTGATATTAGTGGGCAAACCATCTTGATATTAAATGTTAAACTTAAAAGAGTTTGTTTGATCTTTGATCCGGGTAAAATGGTTTTGTAGGTAATAAGCTAAGGCCAGTTGGGGACAAGTTGGCCACAAGAAGGAGGGATTGATGGAGGACCATCTCCTAAGCATGAGGATTACAAGGGCAATGCAAAGAAGAATTGAAGCCTAAGTTGAAGAAGAGTTGACCAAGTCAAAGTCAACAAGTCAAAGTCAAAGTCAACGGTCAACTCTTGGAAGTCAACAAAGTGGGCAAATGAAGCCTTGTAATTTTCCAAGTATTTTGTAATTAGTTTAGCTTTAATTTTGTGTAAGCTTGGACCTACATTTGAATTGTGATTTTCAGCCAAGCATTGCTAATTGCATTTGGACATGTTGACTTTTGGTTAATTGGTTAAAGCCTCTTAGAATTGGGCTCAAAAGTCTTATGACCAACTAAGCAAGTGTAATACACTCTCTTAAAAGAGAGTGAGTGGATTTGGAGAGAGAATTAGTGGAATTACCACTAACTTAACTTGAATTTCCACCACTTGATTATTCCATAATCAAAGGTGCAAATTCAAGTCAAGCTTATAATTGTTGACTCTCATCTAAGAAGGCCTTCTAACCTTTGGATTTACTTCTAATCCAAGGCATAGAATTCCATCTTGATTAATCCATGATCATCACATGCTTAGGAGAGTTTTGAGCCTCTTGATCTCATTAACTCTAGATCCTTCTTGAATTGATCAAGTGAAGGGAGCCTAGCATCACTTGATCAATCCATCAAGGATCCAATGGCCATCATTAGTCCCACGGTCAACACTAGGCATTATAACTTAGGCAATTCTCATTGTAAGAATCACTTTTGAATTGAATGAAATAGAATTTTTCTAAGACTTGTGTCTTGAGAAAGGGAGAGTGCTCTCCTAGGGTTTCTTCATAGAACCTTGAATCTTATCTTGATCCATGACTCAAGTGGCGATTCATCACCTAGCTTATTGATCTCCTTGGATCATGGCGCTATCTCCTTCCTAGTCTCATTCCATTTTGCTTCTTCTTTTTCTTGGTCACAAACCGAAACCATTACATACTTTACCCTATATTCCGCAAGCTTTTCTTGGTCTTGAGTGAAGATCACTTGGTGAATTGAAGATTGGGCAAACAAAGGGTGTTAGATCTGTGGAGCATCTTCTAGCTACATGGATTTGCATCAAATTTGGTATCAAGAGCTTGTTCTTCACCTAGTTGTTCTTCACTTGTGGTATTGAGTCTAGCTCCTATCTTTTTTATTTCAATTTTTGATTCAATTGAATTTTTTTTGAGTTTTGTTGTGTGTCTTGGTTGTCCAATGCATAGATGAGATGTTCTGACACTCATGGTTGATCATACATGGCTTATCTTACATGCTAGACACATTCTAGTTGATAGCCCCCATGTGTTTGATGAATTCTCTCAATATGTACTTTGAGTCTCTTTGCTGGAATTGTTAATCCCCTGCATCTTATGTGGCTTAATTAGTGCTTATATGTGTTATTATTATGTGCATTGCTCATTATAAGTTCAAGTTACCACTACCATGATTTACCTTGCTTGTTAGCAATGTTTGACTTGACTTGCTTGAGTATTTGAGCCTATACTTGGACTGACCAGCAAAGAATAGCCAAAAGAAAAATATAGAAAAAGAAAAGAAAAGAAAAAAGCAAGAGAAAATATACAAGAAAAAGAGTCAAAGAAAAAAAAAATTCAAGAAAAGAAAAATACAAGAAAAGAAGTTTGAAGAAAAATTAGAGTGAAATTTTGAGTAGCTCTTGTAGTAGAATTTTTGGGAAAAATTGAGTGCAGTACATTGGGAAATTGGTATCATTAAACACCCACAAATTTGTTTTCCAAGCTCAATTAGGCAACAATTACTCATTTGGCTCAAGCATCATATTACAAATTGTGTCAAAATTGTTAATAACATGATATTTGAACTTGTAGTGTGCTTTGCATGTGCCTAGACATATTTACCCTGTCTTTGCCCTGTTTTTGGACCCATATTTGTGGCTACCCTGCACCTTAATTTGAGCTTATTTCGTGCCTAAACATCACACAAACCATTCCCCAAAATTTCAAGTCATTTTGAGCCAATTTTCAAGCCTAACTTCCACTTAGTGATGGTTTTTCTTTGTTCTTTGTGGCAGTTTCGGGTTTGCAGTTGGTTCAAAGAGTTAAACGTTGATTTATTGAATTCTGGGCATTTGGTCATTCAATATACATATATATAAGCTCAACTGGAAAGTTTCATAATTTTCCAAGCTCTTTTGCTATGCTAAAAAAATTTCACAAGTTGGGCAAATTTTGGTGACGGTTGTTGTCAAATTTTTCCAAGAAGCACCAGCATTTGCGCCAGGGCGCAAATCATAGCAAACAAGAGGCGCAAATGTACCTCCTTCTCTGGAATTTTGCGCCAGGGCGCAAACAAGAGGCGCAAATTTTCCAGCAAATTGCATTTGACTTCTTCCCTTCTTTGAGTTTGTTTTTCAAAATTTTTGCAGTTGTTAAATACTAGTTTTCCTTCATTTTTAATGCAGTAAATATATTAACCTTTGTCTTAAACGTTAATTTCCATTTTTGAGTATCTAATTTTGTCATTGAGTCTTGTTTTGTTGCTTGTCTTCTTTGGCTTCCTACTAGTTTTGTCTTGAGTATTTGTCTCCTTTGAATTTCCTTAAGCTTGTAGTGAATTGTTCCTCTTTCATTTGAGTAATTGGACATTGGTAATTGATAGAGGTTCCTCAAGAAACTTTAAGGAGATTGAGAGGAAAAAGGCAAGTGTGCACATCATAGAAAAAACCATCTCAAGAGTGATACACAAGTGCTACTAGAGTGAAACACTTAGAGAGAGGCAAGGATCCCTTATATAATTGTATTTGTTATCTAACCTTTTCTTGTGCAGCAATGGATACTTCTCCTAGTGTCGGAAATGATCTCTCCCCAAGGTCTAAAAGGATGATGGATATGGTGAAGTCCATGCTTAGTGCTAGCTTGGAGGAGAGGTTTGACAAAGAGAGGAGGTTAAAGGAGGAAAGGAGGATAAAGAAGGAATTGGAGAAGAGGATCCTTGGGGACACTAGTGGCAATCATGGTGGTCACAATGGGGGAGGGGCTGTACCTAGAGAGGGCCGTGGAAGCCTAAGCAATGAAGTACCTAGGAGTAGGAGAAATAGCTATAGAGGTAGTGGAAGTGAGGAAGGAATTCCTAGAGGGGACTATAGCACACCTAGGGAGAGTGATTGGGGAAACAACTCTGATGAGGATGAAACCTTTAGAGGCCATAGGAATGCAAGGGGGGGAAGGAGAGATCCTCAACCTAGAAGGTCAAATCACACCCCTAGAAGACATGTAGAGGAGGATGAGCCTAGAGAATGGGAAAGAAGAAACAAGATTAAGCTACCCAAGTTCCTTGGAGATAGTGAGGCCGAGAGCTACCTAGATTGGGTGATGAAGGTTGATCAAGTTTATTCTTGCTACCCACACTTGAGTGAAGAGAAGAGGCTTAACTTAGCCATCTTGGAGTTTGAAGGTTATGCCTTGGTTTGGTGGAACCAAGTCCTTGTAGATGCCGAAAAGAGGAGAAGGCCACACATCACTTCTTGGACCCAATTGAAGGATGCCATGAAGGGAAGATTTGTGCCTAAATCTTATACAAGGGACCTACATGTGAAGCTCCAAAGATTAACTCAAGGTGGAAGGAGTGTGCAAGAGTACAACAAGGATCTAGAATTGACCTTGATGAGGGCCGGCTATGAAGAGGAGAAGGAAGCTACAATTGCTAGGTTCACTAATGGTTTGAATAGGGAGATCCAAGATATCTTGGAACTCCAACATTATAGAACCTTGGAGGATGCCATCCATAAGGCCGAGAGGATTGAGGGCCAATTAAAGAGGAAGAGCTCCTTCAAGAAGTCTTTCACACATGGATCTTCAAGTTGGAAGGACAAGCAAAAGAAGGAGGGATCATCCAAGACTTTTTACAAGTCTAACCGAGATGACCCTAAAGGTAAGGAAGTCTCTAAACCTATTTCTAAGTCTTCTAACATTAAGTGTTTCAAGTGTTTAGGACATGGTCATATAGCTTCCCAATGTCCCAACAAGAAGGCCATGATCATGAGAGTATATGGAGGGATCATTAGTGAAGAGTCCACTCACTCTTCTAGTGAAGAAGAGGAAGCTAGTGATAGTGAGCATTCAAGCATGGAGCAACCGGAAGATGGAAATCTCCTCATGGTGAGGAAGATGCTTGGAAGTGCCCTCAAGGAATTGGATGACTCACAAAGAGAAAACATCTTCCATTCTAGATGCCTAGTGGAAGGGAAGGTGTGTTCTCTTATCATAGATAGTGGTAGTTGTACAAATGTTGTTAGTACTAGATTAGTAAATAAACTAGAACTTAGGACATCCCCACACCCTAAACCTTACAAGCTACAATGGTTGAGTGATAAGGGAGAAATGGTGGTTAGTAAGCAAGTTCTTATTAACTTCTCCATAGGCAAATATAGAGATGATGTGTTATGTGATGTAGTGCCTATGGAAGCCACTCACATATTACTTGGGAGACCTTGGCAATATGACAAACATGCCATTCATGATGGTGTTTCCAACACCTATGTTTTCTCTCATATGAGCAAGAAGGTCACCCTTAATCCTTTGTCACCTAAGGAAGTGTGTGAGGATCAAATAAAAATGAAATTAAAGAGAGAAAATGAGAAGAAAAGTGAGGGTTCAAGTGCCACACATAGTATGGCCGAGAGCTCCTCCAAGAAAAGCCAAAAAGAAACCAAACACCCTAAGAATCTAGTGTTGGCCGAGAGTTGCAAGAAAATTACCAAACATGCCACTAAGGATTCTAGGTTGAAAAACAAGTGTGGAAGCACCCATGATGCTAGGCAAACCGAGGCTAAAACAAAAGGGAAACTTAGTGAGAGTTTGCTTATTGGGAAAGGTGAGCTAAAGGGAGAATTCCTAGCTAGGAAAAGCATATTTCTTTGTTTACCTAATCCTCTTGTGTTGAGCACTAACATTGTAGGTAAGCAACAAGATTTGGATGCATTCAAGGAGGAGTTCAAAGATGTGTTTCCCAAGGACATTCCACATGGGTTGCCACCTTTGAGAGACATTGAGCCTTGGAAAATCATTGAATTTAGAAATGTGGAATTTTTAATTATGCCTACTAACCTTTACTCTCATGATATTAATTGTTCATATAGGTTGATGAAAGAAGTAAAGAAGGAGGGCACATTACAAACTTACACATATATTGACATACCAAAGGTGCCTTGTGGAATAGCTAAAGGATTCACTCCCAAGAACTTTTGTGTTCTAGGACCAAGTGAGAAGTTGTGCATAGAGGAACCATGGAGTGACCTAGGAAGAGGAAATGGGGTACTTAGAGATTATGCATTATCAAAAAGGGAGACTTCTTTGCCTCTTACTTATCCTATTATTTCTAATTTGCACAACACAATTTGTGACACAATAGGTTCCCTAAATAGGTCTTGGGAAATGTTTGAAAATGTTAAGTTGAGATTCTTGTTTGATTCTACTAATGGTTGCCCTTTTAGGTGGAAGAATGAGTCCATGAAGGAGGAAACATCACAAACTTCTACACCTAAAAGAAGATTTTTAAACAAGAGTTTCAAACATGATTCCACAAAGATTGAAGAACTAATATCTACACTTCTAAAGGAGGAAATAGAAACTCCTTGGAGTTTCGGTTTATACATAGACAATCACTTGATTTCCTTCTTCACTTCTTTACATTTTGATATTGATATTAGTGGGCAAACCATCTTGATATTAAATGTTAAACTTAAAAGAGTTTGTTTGATCTTTGATCCGGGTAAAATGGTTTTGTAGGTAATAAGCTAAGGCCACTTGGGGACAAGTTGGCCACAAGAAAGAGGGATTGATGGAGGACCATCTCCCAAGCATGAGGATTACAAGGGCAATGCAAAGAAGAATTGAAGCCCAAGTTGAAGAAGAGTTGACCAAGTCAAAGTCAACAAGTCAAAGTCAAAGTCAACGGTCAACTCTTGGAAGTCAACAAAGTGGGCAAATGAAGCCTTGTAATTTTCCAAGTATTTTGTAATTAGTTTAGCTTTAATTTTGTGTAAGCTTGGACCCACATTTGAATTGTGATTTTCGGCCAAGCATTGCTAATTGCATTTGGACATGTTGACTTTGGGTTAATTGGTCAAAGCCTCTTAGAATTGGGCTCAAAAGTCTTATGACCAACTAAGCAAGTGTAATACACTCTCTTAAAAGAGAGTGAGTGGATTTGGAGAGAGAATTAGTGGAATTACCACTAACTTAACTTGAATTTCCACCACTTGATTATTCCATAACCAAAGGTGCAAATTCAAGTCAAGCTTATAATTGTTGACTCTCATCTAAGAAGGTCTTCTAACCTTTGGATTTACTTCTAATCCAAGGCATATAATTCCATCTTGATTAATCCATGATCATCACATGCTTAGGAGAGTTTTGAGCCTCTTGATCTCATTAACTCTAGATCCTTCTTGAATTGATCAAGTGAAGGGAGCCTAGCATCACTTGATCAATCCATCAAGGATCCAATGGCCATCATTAGTCCCACGGTCAACACTAGGCATTATAACTTAGGCAATCTTATCTTGATCCATGACTCAAGTGGCGATTCATCACCTAGCTTATTGATCTCTTTGGATCATGGCGCTATCTCCTTCCTAGTCTCATTCCATTTTGCTTCTTCTTCTTCTTGGTCACAAACCGAAATCATTACATACTTTAGCCTATATTCCGCAAGCTTTTCTTGGTCTTGAGTGAAGATCACTTGGTGAATTGAAGATTGGGCAAACAAAGGGTGTTAGATCCGTGGAGCATCTTCTAGCTACATGGATTTGCATCACTTAGATGCCATAATATTTCTGTATTTTGAAAATGTTATATGGATTGAATATCATCTATAAAGCTGTATGATAAAAGGAAAGGAGATACTAACTTTGCAGGACACATCAAAGTCGTTTTCTACATTAAGATCTCTACACTATGATTTGGTACATCAAAACCAAAAAGGGGGAGATTGTTGGACTTGAAGCTGAAGAAGTCGTCTCTCGTTTTTAGTTTTGATATACTTGTAATTTTGATTTTAATGATAGATTGTAAATAAGAGCTTAATTGTATTGTTTGTTTTTAGAATAGGCTTTGAGTGTGGTTTTATTCAATCTTTTTCACAGAGAAGTTGGATCTACTCTAAAGATTCAAGCTAGAGCAGTTTTGGAACCCCATTTTGTTTTGAAATAGTTGAAAAACTTTGGTTTAAAATGGTTTTAAGCTGAAGTAATCGATTACCATGTAGCAGTAATCGATTAACAACAGTTTGAGAAAACAGGGGAACTGATAATTCACTGTCGAATGAACATCAAAAACCAGATTTATCCCCAATTAAACTTGTAATATAGAGGATTCAACCTAGGTCATCTCTCTGAAGACATGCATGCACTCGATTCGGAATTATTCACAATTAGGATGGGGATTTTCATGAATTAATTCAATGAAACCTAAACAGAACAGAGAATATGAAATTAAACGAAGAACTAAAGACAGAAGTAGAAATTGAAAGTAGAGCAGAAGAGTAGAGAAATGAAAACATAAAATGCGAAAAGGAATTAACGCGAGGAGAAATTAAAATTGAAAATAGAACAGCGGAATGTAAAATTGCAGCAGCGAATTAAAGAGAAAATGAAAGCATAAGAGGAATAACAAACAATATCATGCAATGCGAAGAAGAACAATACTAGAGCGTAAATCGAACCAGAAATCTATTACAGAATTGAGAATTCGCGAAATCAAAATGGAGAAACAAATTCACTTGTTGCAGTTCCAATGTTGTGAAGAGAGATTAAAAACATGAAATTGAGAACTAAGAAGAAAAGAGAAGAGAGAACAGAAGAGAAAATCGCGCAATCGCGCGAGAGAAGTGTGCAAAAGAGGCAACTGAATTATGAATTGAGAAGTTTTTGAATCTTCGCGCCCAAAAACCCTTATATAGGTGAAGAATCGCGCCTCCACACAAGTTGATTTGCGCCCTGGCGCGTTTGGACAGAGAAGAGGGGCTCCAGTGCGCCCTGGCACGCGCCTTGGCGCGTTTACGCCTTCAGATTCGTGCCTAGGCGCGTTTAGGCAGATTCGTGCCTTCAGATTCGTGCTTGCGCCTTCATGCTTGCTCCAGATTCGCGCCTAGGCGCGTCTTGCCAGAGGAGAAGGGTCAATTGCGCCCCCTTTCATGCCTAGGCGCAAATGCAAGTGTTTTCATGACTTGGGCTTCATCTTCTCTCTTTCTTGATGGCTTGCACTCCAAATCTTCATCTCAGGTCTTGGATCTTTCATCCCAAGCTTCCATTTTTGTCTTCAATCCATTCCTTGCTCTCATCACTTCTCCATTCCTCAGAGCTCTAGATGCAACCTACACGAGAATCAACATAGAAACATAAAAACTTGTGGAAATTAACTATTATTTACTACTAGTACTAAAATATGCCTCTAACACAAATCTATGATAAACTACCAAAATATGACACATATAAAAGCTAAATGATCCAAGAACAAAGTAAAGAAAATGTATATAAAATGGATTATCAGGAACCCAAAATACTCTGGTGTAATCGATTACCACTCCATAGTAATCGATTACTTCGTACTTGAAAGATCAGAGAAGGCAAAATCTCTCTGGAGTAATCGATTACCTCTATCCTGTAATCGATTACTACACCAGAATTCATCTTAAATAGCTTTTGAAATTGCTTTAAATAGAAACCTCTTTGAATTGTTTCAAAGGAGGAAAAAGAAGAAAAAAAGAAGAGAGATCTTTTGAGTTTCAAGAAGGAAAGGAAGAGCAAAAATCAGTTTTTACAAAGAACATAAGAATTCTCTTCAAGTTTTTTTTAAGATTTTCTCTTGATATGAAGGCTGTGTGAATGATTGAATTCTTTGGATATTATCTTGATCAGTGCATAGACAATCAGGTGTACTCTTAGTTGGTCTTTATCTTTTTGTATTTCGTTTTGGTTTAAGACTCTTAAGAGAAAGGTGTTCTCTAGAAGAGTTAATGAGTTTTTGAGAGAGGTGCTCTCAAAGTTGATTCTTGAAGGATTCAAGAATCAAGAGGATATGTTCTTAGGTGTAGAACATATGTTTTGAGTATTTTGATTTGGTTTGTGTTTGTGCAGAGTGATTGTATTGAACACAAAGAATCATTATAGTGGAAAAACCGATCGCAACAGTTGTTGGGTTGGGACTGGATGTAGGCCGAACGCCAAACTAGGATAAATCTCTGTCTAAACTCTTTTCTCTACCTTATCTCTTATATTTCTCTGTATTTCTTGCTTTACACTTCCTTTGTTATCCTCTGTAGATCTTTGAACTGTATTTGTAACTCAGATAAAATTGAATCGGGAAAGAAAGTGATAAAAGAAAATTGTTGATATAGGGAACGAGAATCTATTCACCCCCCCTCTAGATTCACATAGGGACCAACACAAACACACTGCACAAACACAAACAAAATCAAAATAATCAAAACATATGTTCTTCTCCTAAGAACATATCTCTCTAATTCTTGAATCCTTCAAGAATCACCTTTGAGAGCACCTCTCTCAAATTCCTTAACTCTTCTTCTAGAGAACAACTTTCTCTTAAGAGTCTTGAACAAAAAACGAAATACAAAAACAAGATAAAGATCAGTAAAGATTACACCTGTTGTGTATGATCTGATCAAGATTATAACCAATGTATTCAATCCTTCACACACTCTTCATCTCTAGAGAAAATCCTTTTAAAATCTTGAAGAGAATTCTTAGAACTTGTGTTCTTTGTAAAAACAGTTTTTCGCTCTTCTTTTCTTCTTGAAAATACTCAAAGATCTCTCTTGTTTAAAATCATTTCAAAGAGGTTTCAATTTAAAGCAGTTCAAAAGCTTTTTGAGATGAATTCTGGTGTGGTAATCGATTACTAGATTGTGGTAATCGATTACTCCAGAGAGATTTTGCCTTCTTTGTTATCTCAAGCACGAAGTAATCGATTACGAGGATGTGGTAATCGATTACTCCAGAGTGTTTTGGGCTTCCCTATTTTCTCAAACTGTTGGTAGTCGATTACTGATATATGGTAATCGATTACTTCAGCTTAAGAACATTTTAAACAACAATTTTCAACTTTTCAAAACAAAATAGGGTTCCCAAACTGCTCTAGCTTGATTCTCAGAGTAGATTCAACTTCTATGTGAAGCGAGATTGAATAAAAATCACACTCAAAGCCTATTCTAAAACAATCAATACAATTACGCTCCTATTTACAATCTATTATGAAAATCAAGATTACAAGTAGATCAAAACTAAAAACAAGAGACGACTTCTTCAGCTTCAAGTCCAACAAGAATCTCTAAGGAGGCCTCCATCAAGTGGTATCATGATCTTGTTGTCTTCTTCAATGGGTCATCTTCAACTGGTTAGTAATGGGTTTTCCCAAACTCCATAGTTTTCTATAGTGTTTTTCATGCTCCATGTCTTTCAATAGCCTAGTCTTTGTTTCTTTGAGTTGTTCCAATTTTGTTCGGTTGTTTTGTGTCTATGCATGTTTTTCTTCTTTCTTTCTTCTTCAAACCGTGGGTTTGAGTGTCCATGCATGCTTGTCTTGAAGTTTTACCCATAGTTGCTTTAGCTTCCATAACAAGATTCATGGTTTTAGAGTAACTTCCTTTGTAAGTTTCTCTGTTTGATTTGTTTTCTTGTAGTTTTGTTTAGTCTTTTGTGTTTTCTTTTCCAAAACCATGAGTATGATGTATGTGTTGCACCATTGTTGAGTGGGTTTCATGTTTTACATGGGTTCCATGAAATAGAAGAAACTTCTAGTGTAAGACTCACATGTACATACTTGTAATAGCTTCTAGAGCACTCTTTAGGTCCAATTTGTGTATAACCTTGTGAATTTCATTTTGGGTTGTGGAAATTGAACTTTGAGGTTTCTCTTCTTCATCTTGTGGTTTTGGTCCAGCCATACATAGTGTGTAGAAAAATACAAAATCAAAAACAAAGAAAAGAAACAAGTGAGAAAAACAAAAGAAAAAGAAGTGGCAGTGAAAGGAGTAGTGTATGGGTCCAAAAAGAGTATCAATTGAGTAAGGACCATACAAAAACAAAATCAAAAGAACAAAAACAGCAAGAGAAGATTTTAAAAGTGAAAAGAATTGGACAATAAACACACCTTTGGACCTTGTTTTGAGCACAGATCACCCAAGTTGAATTTCTAGTACCTTTGTTTTGGACTTGAGTGTGTAGTTTTGGTTTGGGTGTAACTTTCACTTTGTACTTGTACTACACTTGCTGGAATTTGAGAATACTATGCCTATATGATCCTTGTATTGCAATTGGATTATATCGTAAGAAGGATAGACCATTGTAGAACATAAATGCATTTCGGTCACTAATCGGATTCCTAGCAAATACGTCACTAAATTTTGGTGCATTTCGGTGGCTAAATTGTTTTGCTTGGTTGCTATCCAGTTTTGGTGCTCATGGTGTTGCTCTCGGTTTGGACTTGACTTCTATAGCAAATATATGTTCTTTTGCTACCCTTATATGTGCCTTTGTCTCATCAAACTTCTTCCACATTTGAGTAGCCCTTTTTTTCAATTTTGAGCTTTTATTGCTTGTCTTCCTTGGATTCCTAGTTTTGTCTTTGAGTATTTGTCTCTTTGGACTTCTTAAGCCTAGTTAGGGTGTTGTTCCTCTTTCACATTGGCTTGGTAGGAACTTGATAATTGATTTGAGAATAATTTCTAAGTGAGAGCCAAGAGATAGAGAGGAAAAAGGCAAGAGAGTATCATTAGAGAAAAAAGCCACTAAAGTGTGAAACACGAGAGTGAGTGGAAACACTTAGAGAGTGGTGAGATTCTTTTACTTGCTTTGTATTTCTTGTGTACTAACCCTTTTTTGTAGCAATGAAAAGTTCTCCAAGTGTAGGAAATGAGTACTCACCTAGAACTCAAATGTTCATGGAGAAAATGATGGAGAAAATGAACCAAATGCAAGTTACCTTGAGGGAGAGTGTGCAAGAGGGGATAAATCAAATAAGGGAAACACATGAGAGGGAGAGACATAGTAGGAATGAGGGTGATAGGAGGAGTAAAAGAGGGAGTGAAAGAAGTGATAGAGAAGAAAATGAGAGAGGAGGTGGTAGTAGGAGAGAGTCATCAAGGAGAGAGCATGAATCCTCTATTGGTAGTGACGGTGGGAGCCTTAGAAATGATGATGCCTATGCCCATGACCAATATAACCATGAGAGAAGAGGTGGTAGAGGGGCTAGCCGTGAGGGAGAAAGGGGCAACCACAAAGGCATTACCATGAGGAGAATGATAGATTTGATGAAAGAATGTTGAAAGTTACGATTCCTAAGTTCAACGGAAGTGGTGGAGCCGATGCTTACTTGGATTGGTCCATGAAGGTGGATCAAATTCTTGCTAGTTATCCTATGTTGAGTGAGGAAAGGAAGCTACACCTTGTGACCTTAGAGTTTGAAGAATATGCCTTGGTGTGGTGGAATCAAATGGAAACTAGGCATGTATACTTGAGGCCGAGAATCACTTCTTGGGAGGGTTTGAAACATGCCTTGAGAGAAAGGTTTGTGCCTCCTACCTACATGAAGGATCTACATAATAAATTGCAAAGACTCATTCAAGGGCCTAGAAGTGTACAAGACTACTTCAAAGACCTAGAGATGACAATGCTAAGAGCGCCCAACTAGAGGAGAGTTTGGAAGCTACTATGGCTAGATTTGTCCATGGGTTGAATAGAGAAATACAAGATGTTCTTGAGCTTCAAAGGTATTCAAACTTGGAGGAAGTCATCCATTTGGTTGAGAGAATTGAGGCCCAATTAAGAAGGAGAAGTAGCTTCAAAAGATTTTCCTCATCCAACTCATCAAGTTGGAAGGGCAAGAGCAAGTGAGACTACTTACCCAAAACTAAAACAAGGCTTGACCGAGAGCCCCCTAAACCAAAAGAGGTAACTTCTTCATCTAATGCTTTTAAATCAAGTAACATTAAATGTTTAGGGAAGGGACACATAGCTTCACAATGCCCAAACAAGAATGTAATATTCCTAAGGCAAGATGGTGAGATTACAAGTGAAGGGTCCAATGCCTCCTCAAGTGAAGATGAAGGCCTAAGTGAAAGGAGCTCTACTTCTAGCCAAGAGGCCGAGGAGGGTGACCTACTAATGGTAAGAAGATTACTTAGTGCATGCCATGATATGGATGATAGTCAAAGGGAAAACATATTTCATTCAAGGTGCAAGGTAAAAGACCAAACTTGTTCTCTTATTATTGATGGTGGCTCATGCACTAATGTTGTGTGTGAAAGGTTAGTCTCTAAACTTAACTTGAAAACTATTCCTCACCCTAAGTGTTATAGATTACAATGGTTAAGTGAGAGTGGAGAGGTTAAAGTTGATAGACAATGCATGCTTAACTTTTCTATTGGTAAGTATAGTGATAGCATATTATGTGATGTAGTTCCTATAAAAGCTACACATTTACTTCTTGGTAGGCCATGGCAATTTGATAGGAATGTGATTCATGATGGCCTTGCTAACACATACTTGTTTTTTTTTTTTAAGGTAGAAAAGTATTCTTGAAGCCTCTATCTCCAAGGGAAGTGTGTGAGGATCAAGTTAAAATGAGACTCAAGAGAGCCCAAGACCAAGGAAAGTCTTTGGCCGAGAAGCCTCCCAAAGGTAAAGGGTTCTTGACACATAATTCAAGCAAGCCCAAGAGTAAGGTTGAGTTGAAACACAAGAGAGAAGAATCAAATGGAAAGAAATCTAACTTGTTGGTGGCTAAGGGAGAATGTAAGAGGGAATTCCTAATTAGGAAATCCATATTTTTATGTTTACCAAATTCTATTTCTTTGAGTTCTCTTCTTGTAGATACTCTTGGAAGTACGAAAAGCTTGTTGATGGAGAGGCAATTAAAAGGGAAGTGTGAACTTTCTCTTAATTTTGATATTACCTTTGATTGTATTAACCATTATTTTGAGAGTTTTGTAGGAGTCAATTCCAAGATACAAGGGCCGAAGCAATATGACTACCCTTATTGCCAAGACTTGGAAAGGAAAAGACTTATAGCACATTGTGAAAATCCTAAAGACTTCACTTATAAGAATTCTTGTGCTTTAGGTCCAAGTAAAGAATTGTGCATCATGGAACCATGAAACAAGCCTTGTGGAGAAAAGGAAGTGCCTAGGAACTTTAAGCTACCATGGGAAAAAACTTTCTTATCTCTTACTTACCCTAATAGTTCCTATTTGCATGATATTACTTGTTTCACACTAAAATCTCAAGGCCTTAAGCCTTGGGGAATACTTGAATTTGCTAAGTTGGAATTCTTGATTGTACCTAATGACTTTTATGTTAATCATGTTGAATGTCCTTCTAGGTTGATGGACGAATTTAAGAAGGAGGATGCAATGCAAATTTCTACACCTAGAAGAAGAATCCTAACTAAGAGTTCCAACCAACACATGCCCACACTTGAAGAGATGCTAGTATCAACACAACTTGAAGTAGAAGCCCCAAAGAGCTCCGGTTATGCTTTGAAAAATAGAATAAGTTCTTCTTTTACTTCCTTAGATTGTGTTATTGATATTAGAAAACAAATTATCTTGTTGTTATATGATTGGAAAATAAATGACTTAGGTAAATCTAACAAATTAGAGGAGTGTTTGAATAGAAAGTATCATTTGCTTGTACATCTATGCAACCACTATAAGAAACAAATTTACCTATATTTTGCATCATATAATAACCAATGTAAAGAACCTTGTTTAGTCTTTGACCCCGATGAAATGTGTTGGTAGGTCGTAATTTGGATCTTCCCATGGATTATGGAGGTAGTAATTCTTTAATATGAGTGATCTTTCTTTGTTTAATGCAGGTTCCAATGGTTTGAGAAACTTGAGGACAAGTTCAAGCAAAGAAGGAGGGTTTGATGTAGGAACATCTCAAAGGATTACTAGAAGCATTGAAAGGAAGAAGTGGAAAAGCTCCAAGACATGGCACAACCTCAATCAAGCCATAGTTTAGGACTTACTTTTTGTAATATGCTTGTAAACTTGTTTGAATAATTCTTCTAAGTGTGTACTTGTGTAAGACCTTGTTAGTGAGCCAAAAAAAGCTCACGACTAAGCTTGTTCTTTTAGTTTGAATGCTTTAAATTTGTGTTTAAGATGCCTAGCTTAAGGAATTAATGAGGCACTAGCTTAAAATTTGTGTTTAAAATTTGTGTTTAAGATGCCTAACTTAATGAGGCACTAAAATTCACCTAAGAATTTCAAGTTAAATTTGATTTTAATTAGAAATTCTTTTGTGAATCCAAGAGCTTTGGTTTAAGTAGAGTTCTTGCTTAAGTGTTGATCCATGTCTCCACTTAAGAAAGAATCTCCACCCTAGATCTCCCAACGCCCTTCAAGGGTTTAGATCAAAGATGGGTGACATGTCACTTGAAAGTGACATGTAACTTAAACTAGTTACTCATTAATTAGTTAGTTGTTTACCTTAAGCCAAGGTTAGTTTTGGTTAGTTAGTTTAGGTATGGTTAGGATTAGTTTAGCTTGTTTTCCAAGTAGCCTAGGGTCTATAAATACATGTAAAAACGAAATTGTAGGAACTTTTGATATTTTGATAAATGAAATAGCTTTGAGCTTTTCTTAAGAGAGGATTCTCTTGTCTTGCTTAGCAAGGTTTCTTGGATCTTATCAATGGATTCCATCCTCCATTGTGGCGGTTCTCCCTAGGCTTATTGGCTAGCCATGACGCCTACCCTCACCATTCCTCACCCTTTTCACCTTTTCTTTTTCGGTTTCTCTTCCACCATTGAAGCTTTGACCGAAAGCTTCCATTAGAGCTTGGTTTGGAGTGCATTGAAGAAGCTAGATTGGGCAACATCAAGGACTCTTTGGAGAATCTCTAAGGAGGCCTCTATCATTGGGTGTCTATACCTAATGGTTATATTGTTAATTGCTCTACAATCAGTACACATTCTCCAAGTTCCCTCCTTTTTAGGCACTAAAATAACCGGTGAAGCACAAGGAGACAAGCTCTCCTTAACCCACCCCTTACTCATCAACTCTTCTACTTGCCTTTGCATTTCATGAGTCTCTTGAGGAGAACTCCTATATGTAGGCCAGTTGGGTAAGGGTGCACCGGGTACTAGATCTATTTGATGCTCAATCCCTCTAAGTGGGGGAAGACCTTGAGGAATTTCATTAGGAAAGACATCCTCAAACTCCATCAACAAAGACTCAAGGTCCTCTTGCTTGCCTACCAAGTTAGTGCTCAAAACTAATGGTGTAGGCAAACATAGGAACATACTCTTCCTAGCTAGATACTCTCTTCTTAGCTCACCTCTCTCCATAAGCAAACTCTCATTAAGTGTTCCTTTAGCTTTAGCCTCAGTTTGCCTATCATCTTGGGTAGCTACACACTTTCCTTTCAACCTAGAATCACTAGTGGCATGTTTGGTAATTTTCTTGCAAATCTCGACCAAGACTAACTTTCTAGGGTGTTTGGTTTCTTTTTGGTTTTTCTTGGAGGAGCTCTCGGCCATACTAGGTTTGGCACTTGAACCCTCACTTTTCTTCTCACTTTCCCTCTTTAATTTCATTTTTATTTGATCCTCACACACTTCCTTAGGTGACAAAGGCTTAAGGGTGACCTTCTTGCTCATATGAGAAAAGATATAGGTGTTGGAAACACCATCATGAATGACATGTTTGTTGGACTTGAAGCTTGAAGAATGCAGTTTGTGTCTCTCTTATGTGTTTTGGTTTTGATGAATGTATTTTCGGTTTCCCATAGATGAATGTAACTAGGATATATCTATGTATTGTGTGTTGAATTCTTTGTTTAAGACCCCAGAGATGTGCATAACTTGTATATGATTGATCATGTGAAGAATGTTTGATTTCCATTTGAGAAAAACAGTTTGAAAAACCTTGGAAATCCATTTTTCACTGATGTAATCGATTACAGCCTTGGTGTAATCGATTACATTGATCATGCTCTCTAGTGTAATCGATTACATGGTTGATGTAATCGATTACATGCTGAGAGCTCTCTGGTGTAATCGATTACATCCCCTATGTAATCGATTACATGCTTTGAAAATCACCTTTTCTGGGTTTTCCTCTTCAATGTAATCGATTACATGCTCGTGGTAATCGATTACATGCCTGGAAAAATCAAATTGGAGGGTTCTAACGGCTAGAGTAATCGATTACATGCATTTGGGATCAATTACATGGACCGTTATAGCTCAGATTTGCACGTTTTCTCCCTCCAAATTGAGTCTATAAGTACATCCTTGATGAAGCATATGAGATTGCTGAAAACCTAACTTCTTGAAACCATTCCTACACTTTCATATGCTCTAAACTTAGAGTTTATCAAGGTTTTCAAAGACAAGGGGAAACTTGATCCATATCCTTGTTGGGTGAATTTCATAAAGCTTGTTTGTGATCAGATTCTGCACTTAAGGTGTACTCTTTACTGATCTTTTGTATTTCCAATTTTGGGTTGTTGCTCTAGGAGAGAGGTCTCTCTAGATAGAGCATTGTATTTGAGAAGTGATTCTCAAAGTTTGATCTTGGAGGTGCCAAGATCTTGGAAGTTCTGTTCTTCAGGTTGAAGAACAGTTTTGGGTGTTTTGATTTCTGTTTGTATTGCTTGTTGCAGAGTGAATGTAAAAGGATACGAAAGAAATCATTTGATAGTGGAAAGCCAATCGCAACAGTTGTTGGGTTGGGACTGGACGTAGGCAGTTGGCCGAACCAGTATATATCGTTGTGCACTCATTCTCTTCCTTACTCTCTTTACAGTTTTCTCTATATTGTTATTGATTATATTCTGCTCTGTATTTGGAAACTGTATTGATAATCAACTCATTAATTGGTTTGAAATAGAATCAGTAATTGAACTTGTAATTGAATCTGTAATTGATAGGTATTTGATAGGTAATTGAAAGAAATTAGAAACACACGAATTTGGGGTAAAGTTTAACAGGAATCTATTCACCCCCCCTCTAGATTCACACATAGGGACCAACAATTGGTATCAGAGCTACTTCTAGTAAGTTGCTCTAGAATTTGATCCATAATGGCAAGTAATCAATTACCATTTGCTGAAGGTGCCTCTATTAATAGACCTCCTCTGTTTTGTGGTGATAACTATCCTTTTTGGAAAGTTAGGATGAAAATATTTATGGAGTCTATTCATAGAAGTATTTGGCAAGCAGTAGTAACTGATTTCAAAATCCCCACATATATAGTTGATGGAAATGAATTAGAAAAACCATTTGAGAAGTGGGAACCAGAAGAAATTAGGAGAGCTGAAAATGATTCTAAAGCTTTAAACATTATACATTCTGCTCTTAACTCTGATGAATTTTTTAGAATTTCTGCTTGTACAACAGCAAAAGAAGCTTGGGAACTCATAATGGTAACTCATGAAGGCACAACTGAAGTACGAAGGGCAAGGAAGAATACCTTGATCCAAGAGTACGAAACCTTCAGAATGATGCAAGGAGAGTCCATAATGGAGATGCAGAAACGGTTCATACACATTGTGAACCATCTCAAAGGACTTGGTAAGATCTTCATTGAAGAAGAAGTCAACGTGAAGGTGCTGAAATCTTTGAGCAGAAAATGGCAACCAACTGTCACAGCAATCACTGAATCAAAGAACTTAGCCTTGATGTCAAGTGCAGAGTTATTTGGTAAGTTGAGGGAGTATGAAATGGATATGTCCCGTATTGCTGATGAAGAACAGAAAGACAAGAAAGCCAAAGGTATAGCATTGAAGATGGAAGACACAACAAGTGAGAGTGACACATCTAGCTGTGCAAGTGAGTCTGAACTAGAAGACATGAACTATATGGTAAGAAAATTCAAAAAGTTCATGAGGAAGAACAACGATAAAAGAAGATTCAATAATTCCAGAAAAGGCTTCAAGAGGAATGAAGGTTCATCTTCAAAAGTCACATGCTATGAATGTGGAAAGACAGGACACTACAAATCTGAGTGTCCTAACATGAAGAAAAACAGCAGTGAGCCTAGAAGAGTGGAGCAAGAAGAAAAACCCAAGAAGGACCGATATCGGAAGAAAAAGGCCTACATTGCTTGGGAAGAAAATGACTGCTCATCATCTAGTGAAAGCGAAAATGAGGAAGCCAACTTATGTCTTATGGCTAAACCAGAATCGGATGATGAGGTAAGTGATTCTGACTCCTCCAAAAATGATAATGATTATGATGAATTATATACTGCTTTTTGTGAGTTATTTAAAGAAGCAGAAAAATTTGAAAAACTAAGTAAGGTTTTGAAAAACAGAGTTGCTGATTTGGAAAAAGAAATTTCTGTTTTGAAAACTAATAATCAAGAATTAAAAGATGAAAATGATAAATTGAAATTGCCCTGTTCAAAGTGTAAATCTTTTACTGCCCCTTTGAAAAATAATAAAAAGAAGTTCCATACATTTAAACAAACTAGCAAGTATAGAAACTTCTCATGTAGTTATTGTATGCAATCTGGACATAATCATTATAACTGCATGATTAGAAAGAAAGGCCTAGATAATGGATTGTTTAAATGGATAAAGAAAGATAGTCACAGTTCTAACATGAAAGGACCCAACAAGATTTGGGTACCAAAAACCAAATGATATCTTTCTATGTGTAGGTGTGCTTGAGAGCCAAACACTCAACATGGTATTTGGATAGTGGCTGCTCAAGACATATGACGGGTGACAAGAGTAATTTTATCTCCTTCAAATCCAAAGAATCTGGTTCAAAAGAGTATATGGAGATAATAACAAAGGTAAAATTCTGGGTATTGGTGATGTTGGAGACAAATCCAACTCCGTGATTGAAGATGTACTGCTTGTAGAAGGTTTGAAGTTTAATCTTCTGAGTATTAGCCAATTATGCGACAAAGGCTATCAAGTTTCATTCGACAAAGGCTGCTGCAAGATCAATAACAACGAATCGAATGAGGTATTGATGGTAGGTAAGAGAAGAGGTAACATCTATACACTTGAACTTGATCATTCATCATCATATCATGCATGTCTTACGTCTAATGATGATCTATCTTGGCTTTGGCATAGACGTATAGCACATATTGATGTTCATCAACTTAATAAACTCAAATCTAAGAGCTTAGTAGAAGGACTACCCGAATTAAAGTTCAAAAGAGAAGGCCTATGTGATGCATGTCGAAAAGGCAAGCAATCTAGAAACTCTTTCAAATCAAAAAATGTTGTTTCAACTTCTAGACCGCTTGAATTGCTGCACATGGATCTCTTTGGTCCATCTAGAACTGCTAGTTTAGGTGGAAATCTATATGGATTAGTTGTTGTAGATGACTACTCTCGTTTTGCTTGGGTCGCTTTTATACCAAGTAAAGACACCACTTTCAAAGTCTTCAAAATACTTGCTAAAAGGATTCAAAACGAAAAAGATTTGAAAATCAAGTCCATTAGAAGTGATCATGGAGGGGAATTTGAAAATGAGTCTTTTGAAAAGTTTTGTGAAAAATATGGAATCGATCACAACTTTTCTGCTCCAAGAACTCCACAACAAAATGGGGTTGTTGAGAGGAAAAACAGATCTTTAGTAGAACTAGCAAGAACTATGTTGAATGAAAGTGATTTGCCTAAATATTTTTTTTGGCTGATGCAGTTTCCACTGCATGCTATGTTCTAAATAGAATTGTGATTCGACCTATTTTAAAGAAAACCCCCTATGAACTCTATAAAGGAAAGAAACCCAATATCTCTCATTTTCGGGTATTTGGGTGTAAGTGTTTTGTTTTGAATAATAGCAAAGAGCCTCATGGTAAGTTTGATGCCAAGGCTGATGAGGGTGTGTTTATTGGGTATTCATCATCAAGTAAAGCATATAGAGTCTTTAATAAAAGGAGAATGTGCATTGAGGAATCTGTGCATGTCAAGTTTGATGAAACTAACAATCCCCAAAAGGGAAGTGTGTTTGTTGATGATGATGAGCATGTAGGTGAAGAAAGCATAAGTAAAGAAGAACAGCAAGAACCACCAACTACTTCTCATGAGCTTCCAAAAGAATGGAGGAAACCAAGAGATTTATCTCTTGATAACATCATTGGTGACATCCATAAGGGAGTATCTACTAGATCTACTCATAACATGCTTTGTGATGATTATGCATTTGTGTCTCAATTTGAACCTTCTTGTGTTAATGATGCTATAAATGATGAATATTGGATGAATGCTATGCAAGAAGAATTGAATCAGTTTAAAAGGAATAACGTATGGGAGTTAGTACCTTTTAAAAGAGATATGAATGTAATTGGAACAAAATGGGTGTTTAAGAATAAGTTAGATGAGAATGGAGTTGTGGTTAGGAATAAGGCTAGACTAGTAGCTAAGGGATATAATCAACAAGAAGGAATAGATTTTGGTGAAACATATGCCCCTGTTGCTAGACTAGAAGCTGTTAGAGTTTTACTTGCTTTTGCCTGCATACATGATTTCAAGTTGTTTCAAATGGATGTTAAAAGTGCTTTCTTGAATGGCTATATCAATGAAGAAGTTTTTGTTTCACAACCTCCTGGATTCACTGATTTCAAATTCCCTGAACATGTGTACAAACTCAAGAAGGCCTTATATGGTCTTAAACAAGCCCCTAGACAATGGTATGAAAGACTAAGTAAATTTCTTACACAAAAGGGTTCGAGAGGTAATGTTGACAAAACTCTTTTCATAAGGAGGAAGTCAAACTGTATTTTGTTGGTTCAAGTTTATGTTGATGATATTATTTTTGGATCAACTAATAAATCTCTCGTGTGAAGAGTTTGTGAATAGCATGCAAGGGAGTTTGACATGTCTATGATGGGAGAACTCAAATTCTTCCTAGATCATAAGTCAAACAACTGAAAGATGGAATCTTTATTCATCAAGCAAAGTACACCAAGGAATTGATGAAGAAATTCGACATGGAGAGTTGTAAGGTCTCAAACATTCCTATGTCAACTAATCTCTACTTGGATAGTGATGCAGCTGGACAAAGTGTAGACCAATCAAGATATAGAGGGATCATTGGATCACTCTTGTATCTCACAGCAAGTAGGCCAGATATCATGTTTAGTGTGTGTGTTTGTGCAAGATTCCAATCTGCACCAAAGGAATCACACATGACAAATGAAGAAAATCTTGAAGTATCTCAAAGGAACTACGAACGTGGTTTGTGGTATCCAAAAGGTACGTATCCCACATTGGTTGGTTTTAGTGATGCTTGACTTTCTTGGTTGTAAGATCGATAGGAAAAGCACAAGTGGTGTGTGTCATTTGTTTGGAGGAAGCTTGGTCTCATGGTATAGCAAGAAACAAGCCTGTGTAGCTCTTTCAACTGTAGAGGCAGAGTATATAGCTGCAGGTAGCTGTTGTGCTCAGACCATTTGGTTAAAGCAACAACTGGAGGATTTTGGACTTAAGCTTGATCATATTCCAATCAAGTGTGACAACACAAGTGCCATTAGTATCACGAAGAATCCAGTTTTACACTCAAGGACAAAGCACATCGAGGTGCGTCATCACTTCATTAGAGATCATGTTGAGAAGGGAGATGTTGAGGTGGAATTCATTGACACAGAAAATCAACTCGCGGATATCTTCACCAAACCTCTGCCCAAGGAGAGGTTCTTCAAACTTAGAACCAATCTTGGTATACTAAGTGAAGAACATCTCACATAAGTAATGTAAGTATGAGAGTTTAATCATTCAATTGTGCTTAAATTTGATATGAATTCATTACATAACATGATCTTGACCTTTTATATGATGAATCAAAAGCTTTTCAATCATCCTATATGTGAAAATCATTAAAATTGCAGTACATAGCCTATTTTCAACTTGATTTGAGACTTTCTATAGGATGTAATCGATTACAACATGAATGTAATCGATTACAAGTATGTTAGGCTCTGATGTAATCGATTACAGGCCCAATGTAATCGATTACAACAGATTGGGTTTCGGATGTAATCGATTACAATAGCTATGTAATCGATTACATGGGTTTGTGGCTCTGATGTAATCGATTACATCACGAGTGTAATCGATTACATGAGCTCTGGAAGTGTTTTTCAGAGCTTTGTTCTTCGTTTCTGGGCTTTGTGTTCCATGTTTTGGAAGCCCATTGCACACATTCATTGAACCTAGTCTTTTATGATCTATATTAGTGCTGTATTAGGGTTTTAGCTCTCACATTCACATTCTCTAAACCCTAAGAATACCAAGAGCCACCTTTGAAATCATCTTTCTCTCTCGTCTCACCACCGTTCTTCATCTTCAAACCATGGACGGACAAGGAAGCAGCAAAAGGATGAAAGCAAGGGCTAACCGTGATATCCAAGAAGAAAGACGTACCAAGAAGAGACAGGAAACCTCTTCCAAAAGGAAGACTCCTGAAGAATCTGCTCGTCACAATCCTTGGTTCACTTCGAAGGAACAAGAAATCCGTTTCTTCACTGATTTTGCAAATCGGGAACTCGTAGCCCCAAAGATTGTCAACTTCAGATGGTTAGACCATGAAGGATTTACCTTTCAATCCATGCTCCGAGATCAGAACTTGGAGAAATTCGTTGGGCTGGGGGTCACATTTACCCTGATTTGGTAAGAGTTTTCTATTCCAATCTGAAATATCACCCTGGAAAGATTTTATCTGAAGTTAAAGGAGTGAGTATTGTTCTGACTCACGATGTGTTTTTCGAACTGGGTGGAATAACAAATGAGGGGATAGTCCCTACTTTGGAAAATCTGGCTGAGGAAGGGTTTTGAACTTCAAAAGGATGCTTTTTACTTGAGCATGTTAAGGAATCCTGAATCTTGGGAAGCTGATATGGCTACAAGGAGAGGAAGAGGTATGAGGAAGACCTTTGGCATAGGTGGTCTCAACATTGACGACCGTCTTCTTCATTATGTTATTTGCTGGGTATTGGCTGCTAGAGGTACGAATCATGCTCAACTTATGGAAGAAGATATGCTCTTGATGGCTGCCCTGAAGAATGGAATTCAGGTTGATTGGGGTCAAGTTATCATGGACAACATGACCAAAGTAAGGAAATTCCATGACTTCAAATGCCCTTATGGTCTGTTCATATCACGTGTTCTTGAGAGATGTCAAGTGGATGTCTCCAATGAGCACAGAGACTTGGCTAGGGATATCCATGTGCTTGGTGATATGATGCTGAAGAAGATGAGATTGACCAAGACATCTGAGGGCTGGGTATCAAGAGATGAAATACAACAACAACAGCAACAAGACCAACCACAACAGCAAGAACAACCACAACATCCTCCTTCTGATGATGATGGTGATTCAGTGGCTGGGGAGTACACCCCTAAATCTCGCTTTGAGTCCATTGTGCTAGATAGACTAGAAGAGATGGACAAGCGCCAAGAGGATCTAGGAAAGCAAATCAAAGACTTGGAGAGAAATCAGAATCTGCACTTCCTTGACATGAGGTCTTTGATGGAGACTATCATGGAGCGCATCAACCAAGTTGATGATGATGATGACGATGATCAGTGATCTCTCTTTTTGGTTTGATATACCAAATAGGGGGAGAATTGTTTAGGTTATCCTAGATAGGGGGAGTTGAGAGTTGAAATTAGCTTTGATATGTTGCTTAGCTGAAATTGTTTAGGAAAATGTAGCTTTTACTGTTTTATTGAAATTCTGGACTATGTTAAATGTTTGTCTTTGATATTGAATAAAATTTGGTTTGTTTTATGATTCATTGGTCTTGATCTATATTTGTATTTGAATCATGTCATACATACTTGAATGAATGGTTTATTAGTAGTGCATATGCATATTGTATTTTCTGGAAATTCTAACATATGCAGGACTTTCAAAGAACAACACATATCCTAAAAAAACTCTAGGAAAACCTCTTATGTGATTTGGTACATCAAAACCAAAAAGGGGGAGATTGTTGGACTTGAAGCTTGAAGAATGCAGTTTGTGTCTCTCTTATGTGTTTTGGTTTTGATGAATGTATTTTCGGTTTCCCATAGATGAATGTAACTAGGATATATCTATGTATTGTGTGTTGAATTCTTTGTTTAAGACCCCAGAGATGTGCATAACTTGTATATGATTGATCATGTGAAGAATGTTTGATTTCCATTTGAGAAAAACAGTTTGAAAAACCTTGGAAATCCATTTTTCACTGATGTAATCGATTACAGCCTTGGTGTAATCGATTACATTGATCATGCTCTCTGGTGTAATCGATTACATGGTTGATGTAATCGATTACATGCTGAGAGCTCTCTGGTGTAATCGATTACATCCCCTATGTAATCGATTACATGCTTTGAAAATCACCTTTTCTGGGTTTTCCTCTTCAATGTAATCGATTACATGCTCGTGGTAATCGATTACATGCCTGGAAAAATCAAATTGGAGGGTTCTAACGGCTAGAGTAATCGATTACATGCATTTGGGATCAATTACATGGACCGTTATAGCTCAGATTTGCACGTTTTCTCCCTCCAAATTGAGTCTATAAGTACATCCTTGATGAAGCATATGAGATTGCTGAAAACCTAACTTCTTGAAACCATTCCTACACTTTCATATGCTCTAAACTTAGAGTTTATCAAGGTTTTCAAAGACAAGGGGAAACTTGATCCATATCCTTGTTGGGTGAATTTCATAAAGCTTGTTTGTGATCAGATTCTGCACTTAAGGTGTACTCTTTACTGATCTTTTGTATTTCCAATTTTGGGTTGTTGCTCTAGGAGAGAGGTCTCTCTAGATAGAGCATTGTATTTGAGAAGTGATTCTCAAAGTTTGATCTTGGAGGTGCCAAGATCTTGGAAGTTCTGTTCTTCAGGTTGAAGAACAGTTTTGGGTGTTTTGATTTCTGTTTGTATTGCTTGTTGCAGAGTGAATGTAAAAGGATACGAAAGAAATCATTTGATAGTGGAAAGCCAATCGCAACAGTTGTTGGGTTGGGACTGGACGTAGGCAGTTGGCCGAACCAGTATATATCGCTGTGCACTCATTCTCTTCCTTACTCTCTTTACAGTTTTCTCTATATTGTTATTGATTATATTCTGCTCTGTATTTGGAAACTGTATTGATAATCAACTCATTAATTGGTTTGAAATAGAATCAGTAATTGAACTTGTAATTGAATCTGTAATTGATAGGTATTTGATAGGTAATTGAAAGAAATTAGAAACACACGAATTTGGGGTAAAGTTTAACAGGAATCTATTCACCCCCCCTCTAGATTCACACATAGGGACCAACAATGTTTATCATATTGCCAAGGTCTCCCAAGTAATAGGTGAGTGGCTTCCGTAGGCACTACATCACAAAGCACATCATCTCTATATTTGCCTATGGAAAAGTTAATAAGAACTTGCTTACTAACCACCATTTCACCCTTATCACTCAACCATTGTAACTTATAAGGTTTGGGGTGTGGGGATGTCCTAAGTCCTAGTTTATCTACTAATCTAGTACTCACTACATTGGTATAACTACCACTATCTACAATGAGGGAGCATACCTTCCCTTCAACTAAACACCTAGAATGGAAAATGTTCTCCCTTTGGGAGTCATCCAACTCCTTAAGAGCACTCCCAAGCATCCTCCTCACCATGAGGAGATCTCCATCCTCGGGTTGCTCCTCCTCACTACTAGTGCTCTCCCTAGACTCTTCACTCTCACTCTCACTAGATGAAGATTGAGAATCCTTATTAGTGATGGCACCATCAACTCTCACAATCATGGCCTTTTTGTTAGGACATTGGGATGCAATGTGGCCATGCCCCAAACACTTAAAGCATTTAATAAAACTAGGCTTGGAAGTAGAAGATTTTATCTTCTAACCTTTGGAGTCCTCACGACCAAGCTTTCCTTTTGATGAAGAATTGTATTCCTTCTTGCCCTTGTCCTTCCATGATGACTTGTAAGGTGTGAAACTCTTCTTATAGGTGCCCTTCCTCTTCAATTCATTCTCTATCTTCTCGACTTTGTGAAGAGCATCTCCAAGGGTCACAAAATGTTGGAGCTCTAGCACATCTTGGATTTCATAGTTCAACCCATGGATGAATCTTGCAAGTGTAGCCTCCCTTTCCTCTTGGTAATCCACCCTAAGTATGGTTAATTCAAGGTCCTTGTAGTATTCTTGCACACTCTTTGACCCTTGTGTTAGTCTTTGCAATTTAATATGTAAATCTCTAACATAAGAATGAGGCACAAACCTTTCCTTCATAACATCCTTGAGTTGAGTCCCTGAAGTGACTTGAGGCCTTCTTCTTGCAAAGGAGTCCACCAACACTTGGTTCCACCACACCAAGGCATATCCTTCAAATTGTAGGATGGCTAAGTTCAACTTCTCCCCCTCTCTCAAGTAGGTATAGCATGAGTAAACTTGCTCCACCTTCATGACCCAATCCAAGTAGGATTCGACCTCACTATTTTCCACAAAGGTTGGAAGCTTAATCTTGGCATTTAGGCCTCCTTGCCTTGCTCCACCTCCTTGCCTTTCTATGGCTCTCCTCCCTCACCTCATTGATGTAACACCCCCCTTATTTACTTACTTTAATTATAATCTAAATAGTAATTTATAGTGGTTAATGTTGTAAATAAAAGAGAAATTTAGGAAACAACACTTTTATTACATAATATTCAAAGGTCATTACAACTAGGTTACATAACTTTGTCATTTTATTATTCTACATAATTTTCTTTCTACTTACTTAGCAAATCTACCCCCAAATAAAACAAAACATCTTCTCGGCAAGACAGTATCAACAATCATTGCAAAACATCCACATCTTCTTAACCCTGCAAATCTGCTCCCCCGAACGTTATTCGAGATCATCACAGGTGTTAAAAACACAAAGTGCAAGGGTGAGCTTTCCTTAACCATAATTAAAAAAATGGATTGTAGTTCAAGGAAAACCTTTTCTTTTATATATTTAGAATATTCTCCAAGGTTTCATTAAAATCATCAAAATATCAATCACATAGTAAGGCAACCAACAACCATCAACCAAATCAAACAAACCATCAATCACAATCAATGACTCAGGCATAATTCCAATGGATCATACATTCAATCAAACACACAATCACTAATGTATGCTCCTGAGCCTACATGATGCATGCACCTCACCATGCATTTTCATTCTTCACTCGAAATGCAATGTGGCGCCCTCCACTGAAAATAGCCTGGGGCATCTGATTCTCACACTCAATCAGACCCACCAGAGGTAGATACTCCGTAATTTGTCGAGTTCCCTCAGTGTCCGGCAGGACCTCCCCCGCAACATGTGATCATCATGAGCAAGGCAATTTCCCCACCAAGAGAACCCCCCAGTCCACGACATTCCACTCACTCAGACGGGAATCCGTGACTTACGGACTTGGTCTACTACTATCCAGTCATCAATGCAACATGTTCTAGGACCTTGAATTGTATAATGACCTTCATTATATTTCAGATATTGACCTTTCTACCAGGTCATCTTTATCTCACCTCATTCTAAGCATTGCCCATTCACCAAGCAATCTTAGAATATTGCCTCTCCACTAGGCATTTCCAATCGGTCATTAAACAATTCAAGTCCACCACCAATTTCATGCAATCATGCATGTCACTACTTACTCACATCCAACTCACCAAGTGATTGTATATCAAGTACAAAACCAGTCATCAAACAACAATATTACTATAAAGTAGTCATGGTATTCAGAGAAATAGTTGAAAGAGGAAAACAACTTCAAAATAATCTTTCAAAGGGTAAAGAAAGCGCAAACTTAAAGAATTAGAAGTAGTGTAAGAAAGATGAAGAAAAGAAACACCAAGAAACCAAAGAAAGATAATGAAAGTACCAAGGAAAGAGAGTGGAAGTACTAAGAACACAAAGAATAGAAAAAGAAGGATAAGGAAAGATCCCCTTACTGGTTTCTCCTAGCTTCCTATATTCTTCCTCTACTTACGTGCTCCTTCCTTGGTTGGAGAGATTTCTTCCTAAGGTGGAGAAAGTATAGAAAGGTTTTTTTTGTAGAGAAGATAGTTTGAGAGAATGTAAGAGTATTCTTTGGATTGTATCTTCATTTGAAACCTCTAAGCCCTATTTATAACCTTTCTAAGGCGGTACTACAGTAATTTCGGGCAGCTATAGTAATTTCGGGCAGCTACAGTAATTTCGGGCAGCTACAGTGTGGCGGTCAGCTACAGTGTGGCGGTCAGCTACAGTGTGGCGGTCAGCTACAGTATGGCGGTCAGCTACAGTGATTTGCTACAGTAATTTCAAAAATTCATAATTTTTTAATTATATTTTAAATTTCTTGAATGTTACAAAAAAACCTCTCTTAAACTATATTTAAATTTTTGGGATGTTACAATTGACACTTTCTTTGAGCTCATATTTGAGGTCATGTTGCATACTCATGAATTTCTCCATCATGGCATCCATCATTCTTTGGGTCTTAGGAGATAATTCATTGCCCACACTTGAGGAACTCACCATTGCTGCAAGAAAAGGTTAGAACATGAATAATAAAAGAGAAATAAAATTCCTTTCCCACTCTCTAAGTATTTGCACTCACACTCTTGTTTGTACACTTAGGAGGCTTTTCTTAGAATTTGCTCTCTAGCCTTTTTCCTCTCACTCTCACTTAAGATTTCTTGAGAAACCTCTATCAATTATCAATGTCCAATTTTTCCAAGTGAAAGCGGAACAATTCAGCTACAAAGCCTAGGAGATCAAGAAGACAAAAACTCTAGACAAAGCTACAAAGATTCCAAAGAAGACAAGCAACAAAACAAGACTCAAGGAACAAAAATTTAGCTACTCAAAATGGAATTTAATGTTCAAGACAATGGCTACTATATTTACTGCACTAATAATGAGAGAAAACTAGTATTTAAAACTGCAAAAATCTTTGAAACAAAAACTCAAAGAATGAAACGAATTAAATGCAAGTTTGCTGGAAAATTGATTGAACCTCACCAAATTTGCCCAAACTTGTGAAATTTTTTTAGCATAGCAAATGAGCTTGGAAAATTATGAAACTTTCCAGTTGAGCTTATATATATGTATATTGAATGACCAAATGCCCAGAATTCACCAAAACAACGTTTAACCCAATGAACCAACCACAAACCCGAAACTGTTACAGAATCAGCAGAACCGTCGCCAAACTGCACTTAGGCTTGTAAATTGGCTCAAAATGACTTGAAATTTTGGGGATTGGTTTGGGTGATCTTTATGCATGAAATAAGCTCAAATTAAGGTGCAGGGCAGCCACAAATATGGGTCCAAAAACAAGGCAAAAACAGGGCAAAATGTCTAGGCACATGCAAAGCACACTACAAGTTCAAATATAATGCTATTAGCAATTTTGACACAATTTGTAATATGATGCTTGAGCCTAATGAGTAATGATGCCTAATTTGAGTTTGGACACTAAATTTGTGGGTGTTTAATGACCCAATTCACCAAGGTACTGCACTTAACTTTTTTCCAAAAATTTTCTACTAACAAGAGCTCCTATTTTTTTTCACTCAATTTTTCTTCAAACTTCTTTTTCTTGTAATTTCTTTTCTTGAATTTTCTTTGACTCTTTTCTTTGAATATTTTATCTTGCTCTTTTCCTTTCTTTTGTTTTTCTTTATTTTTCTTTTGGCTATTCTTTGCTGGACAGTCCAAGTATAGGCTCAAATACTTAAGCAATTCAAGTCAAACTTTGCTAACAAGCAACATAAAGCATGGTAGTGGTAACTTGAACTTATAATGAGCAATACACATATTAAATAAACATATAAGCACTAATTAAGCCAAATATAATGCAGGGGATTCAAATTCCAGCAAGGAGACTCAAAATACATATTGAGAAAATTCATCAAACACATGGGGGCTATCAACTAGAATGTGTCTAGCATGTAAAATAGGCCATGTATAATCAACCATGAGTGTCAGAACATCTCATCTATGTATTGTACAGCCAAGACACACAACAAAACTCAAATAGAAATTCAATTGAATCAAAAATTGAAATAAAAAAGATAAGAGCTAGACTCAATACCACAAGTGAAGAACAACTAGGTGAAGAACAAGCTCTTGATACCAAATTTGATGCAAATCCATGAAGGCAAAGGCATGATCTCCACGGATTCAACACCTTGTGTTCCCGATATTCATTCACCAAGTGATCATCACTCAATAATCAATAAAATATGTGCGGAATAGACTATATAACAAGATAGTGTTTCGGTTAGGAACCAAAGAAGAAGAAATCAAAAATGGATGTAGAATTAGAAGGATGGTAGCGCTATGATTCAAGGAATCAATAAGCTATGTAGAGGAATCGTCACTTGTATCATGGATACATGATAAGATTCAAGGTTCTTGGAAGAAACCCTAGGAGTGCTCTCTCCTTTTCTCAAGACTTTAGTCTTAGAAATTCTCTTTTCATAAATGACCAAAGTGAATACAATGAGCAAATTTGCCTAAGTTATAGATGTATTGACCGTGAACTTCCTAGGCCATTTGATCCTTGATGGATTGATCAAGTGATGTATGGCAACCCTCACTTGATCAATTCAAGAAGGATCTAGAATAAATGAGATCATAAGGTCCAAGACTCATCTAAGTAGTGATGATCATGGATTATTTTAAGATGGAATTCTAGACTATGGATTAGTAGCTAATCCAAAGGCTAGAATGCCTTCTTAGATGAGAGTCAACATTTGTAAACTTGACTTGAATTTGCACCTTTGATTATGGAATAATCAAGTGGTGGAAATTCAAGTTAAGATATTGGCAATTCCACTAATTCTCTCTCCTAATCCATCCACTCTCTTTTAAGAGAGTGTATTACACTTGCTTAGTTGGTCATAAGACTCTTAAGCCCATTTAAAGAGGCTTTGACCACTCAAAACAAAAGTCAACATGTCCATTACTAAAGCTTGGCCGAAATATACAAAGCAAAATTAAGCCTAAACTAATTACAAACTAATAAGAAGATTACAAGGTAAAAACAAGTGTGAAAAGTTGAAAGGAAAATGAGCTAACTTGTGTATAGCTACCTATGAGTTGAAGAGAGAGATCCTCGTTAGGAAATCCATACTTTTATGCTTACCTAACCCCATTTCTTTGAGCTTGCAATGTATAGGTAATCATATGACAAATGAGGAGTTGATGATTGGGAGATCAACTATAGGGAAGTTTGAGCTTAGTTCTTTATATGATGCCCTTGTTTCTGCTTATGCTAACTTTTGTCTTAAAAATTATGTTAGGGTGTTATTTAATGGAGCATGGCTTAGCCAAATGAGTGTGCTTGTGAGCAAGGCCATGAAGGATACAAGGCCAAGGATACCTTGTGAGGTGTCTAAAGGAATCACTTTCAAGAAGTATTGTGTTCTAGGACCAAGTGAGAAGTTGTGCATAGAAGAACCATGAAGGAACTTAGATAGAGGAAAGGAAGTATTTGAGAATTTTTTATTACCAAAGAGGGAGACTTCTTTAACTCTAACTTATCCTCTTATTTCTAGTTTGCATAACACTTTTTATGACACAATAGAATCTCAAGGCATTAGGCCTTGGACAATGCTTGATAATGATAAGTTGCATTCCTTATTTGATCCCACTAATGAATATGTTTTTGATGTTAAGTATCCTGTTAGGTGGAAGATTGAGTTTAAGAAGGAGGGAACATCACTAACTTCCTCACCTAAAAGATGTATATTAAAGAAGAGTTTCAACCAAGTAGATTCATCATGGAATGAAGGACTAGTATCAACATATCTAAAGGAGGAATTAGAAACTTCTTGGAGTTTTGGTCTATTCATAGAAAATCACTTGATTTCCTTCTTCACTTCTCTACATTTTGATATTGATATTAGTGGGCACAAAATCTTGATATTCAATGATAAATTTAATAAGGTTTGCTTGATCTTTGATCTGGGTGGAATTTATTTTGTAGGTATGAAGCTAAGGCAACTTGAGGAAAAGTTGGCCACAAGAAGGAGGGTTTGATGGAGGACCATCTCTAAAAGCCCAACAACTCTCCAAATCAAAGTCAAAGAAGAAGGAGGACCTTACTCTTTTAAATTGGGTTAGAAATAAATTCGCTGTTATTTTTGGTGCTTGACAAGGTTTAGTGTTTTGAGAATAACTGGGACTACACAACTCCAATTGAGTTGTTCTTTGTTTCTTTGAGTGAATCTAGGAGGAAATGGAGCTTGAAGTTAACGTTGGAATGCTACCAGGATTTTCTAGCGAGTTGTTTAATTGTTTAGGCCTATTAGTTTCTTTCAGTTATCTATTTGTTTTAAGAATTGAATTTGGGCCTTGTAATTGTAAAGTGTGCTCAATCTAGGGTGTCTCTCATCTCACCATTGATCACTCATTTCATCCTAGGGTGGAGAACATTTCAAATTTCTAACCTTAGGTCCATTGCATTTTCATTTAAGTTGGTCAACTTTCTCATTGTACTCACTTTGGTCAATTTATGAAAAGAGAATTTCTAAGACTAAAGTCTTGAGAAAAGGAGAGAGCTCTCCTAGGGTTTCTTCCAAGAACCTTGAATCTTATCATGGATCCATGATCCAAGTGGCGATTCTCCAACCAAGCTTATTGGGTGCTTCATCCATGGCGCTTACCACACTTCTTCCTTCTTCCATTTTTGATTTCTTTCTTCCCCCTTTTGTGTTGACCATGAGCTATCATTGCTATATATTGAGTTATTCCGCTGTTTAAGAGTGATTGAGCATTGGTGAATGAAGATTGGGGCAACCCTTTGCTTATTCATGAAGATCCCTTATAAGTTCCTCATGGGTTTGCATCATGTATGCTCTTTAATAATTGATGGAGGTTCATGTGCCAATGTTGTAAGTGAAGGACTTGTACCTAAACTTAGTTTGCCAACTATAATGCATGTTAAACCCTATAAGTTGCAATGGCTAAGTGAAAATGGTGAAATTAAGGTAAATAGGCAATGTATGATAGACTTTTCTATTGGGAAATATATAGATAGTGTTTTGTGTGATGTTGTGCCCATGGAGGCTACTCATTTACTTTTAGGTAGACCATGGCAATATGATAGAAATGTGGTTCATGATGGTCTTGCTAACACTTTTTTGTTTTCTTTTGAAGGTAGAAAAGTGCTACTAAAGCCCTTATCTCCAAGAGAGGTGTATGAGGACCAAGTCAAGATGAGACTTAAGAGGTCCCAAGTGCCAAAACAAGGCTTGGCCGAGAGCACCAAGTCCAATAAGGCCTTGGCCGAGAAGCCTAGTAAAGGCAAAAGTAGTTTGAAGCATGTTGTAAATAATTCTTCATGTAAAGTAGCTAGTAATAGTAGTAGTAAAACTTGTAAAGAGAATTTGCTTATTGAATGTAAAGAAATAAAAAGAGAATACTTTGCTAGAAAGTCTATGTTTTTGTGTATGCCAAGTCCATGAATTTTGAGTAATACTTGTGTAGGTGATCCAAAAGCTATAGATGAAATTCTAGAAGAGTATGAGGATGTATTTCCCATGGAGCTACCCCACGGCTTGCCTCCACTTAGGGGAATAGAGCATCAAATAGACCTCATACCGGGATCACAATTGCCCAACAAGCCATCCTATAGGACCTCACCACAAGAGTCACAAGAGATTGAGAAGCAAGTCCAACAGCTCTTTAAAGAAATGGTGGGTAAAGGAAAGTCTCTCTCCTTGTGCTCCTCTTGTTATTTGGTTCCTAATAAGGAGGGTACATGGTGCATGTGTACCGATTGTAGGGCTATAAATAATATTACTATTAGATATAGACATCCAATTCCTAGGTTAGATGATCTATTAGATGAATTACATGGATCCACCATATTTTCTAAAATAGATCTTAAAAGTGGTTACCACCAAATTAGAATGAAAGAAGGTGATGAGTGGAAAACCGCATTTAAGACTAAATTTGGATTATATGAGTGGTTAGTAATGCCTTTTGGATTATCTAATGCTCCAAGCACTTTCATGAGACTCATGAATCATGTCTTGAGGAATTTCTTAGAAAAATTTGTAGTAGTCTATTTTGATGATATATTAGTATATAGTAGGACTTTTTGTAACACCCCCTTTTTATTTACTTATTTTACTTATATTTTAATTAGTAATTTAAAGTGGTTAATGATATAGTAAATAAAAGAGAGATTTAGGAAACAACACTTTTATTACATAAGATTTAAAGTTCATTACAACTAGATTGCATAACTTTGTCCTATTATTATTTTACATAACTATCTTTCTACTACTTTAGAACATCTACCCAACACTTCTACACGCAAAACATAGCAAGCTTCTTCACAACCGGATAGTAGTAACAACCAGTGTAAAACAGTGACAACTTCTCAATCCTGCAATTCTGCTCCCTCGAACGTTGTCCGAGATCATCACAGGTGTTAAAACACAAAGTGCAAGGGTGAGCTTTCCTTAAACCATGATCACAAATAATTTTAACTATAGGAAAACTAAGTGAAAATATTCATAAAAACCCATATTCATTAAACAATCTATAATATTCTTCAGGATTTCTTTAAAAATATTAATTTATTATTTTAAAACCTGTGTAAAGACAAACCTTCAGTTCAATTCACAAATTAAGATGACCAATCACAATAAATAATTTAAGCATGAATTCCAATCATATATTCAATTAAAACACACAACCACTATTGTATGCTCCTAGTTCTATATGATGCATGCACCTCCACCATGCATTTTCACTCTTCACTCGAAATGCAATGTGGCGCCCTCCACTGAAAATAGCCTGGGGCATCTGATTCTCACTCTCAATCAGACCCACCAGAGGTAGACACTCCGTAATTTGTCGAGTTCCCTCAGTGTCCGGCAGGACCTCCCCCGCAACATGTGATCATCATGAGCAAGACAATTTCCCCACCAAGAGAACCCCCCAGTCCACGGCATTCCACTCACTCAGACAGGAATCCGTGACTTACGGACTTGGTCTACTACTATCCAGTCATCAATGCAACATGTTCTAGGACCTTGAATTGTATAATGACCTTCATTATATTTCAGATATTGACCTTTCCACCAGGTCATCTTCATCTCACCTCATTCTAAGTATTGCCCATTCACCAAGCAATCTTAGAATATTGCCTCTCCACTAGGCATTTCCAATCGGTCATTAAACAATTCAAGTCCATCATTATTTCAATGCAACCATGCATATCACCACTTAATCACATCCAATTCACAAAGTAATTGCATATTTTGTACAAAACAAGTTATACTTGAATGTATAATAAAACAACCATATACCACCATAAATTTGTGTTTGTAACACATAAACTATTGTGTTGAGAACACGTTTATGAACAAATTTGTGACACTGACATATTTCTTCCTTAATTTTACTATTCACGTGAACAGTGTGTCAGACGCATAGTATTTTACTATTCATATGAATAGTCCATCAAACGAATAGTATTTTACTATTTATATGAATAGTCCATAAGACGAATAGTAAGTTACTATTTATATGAATAGTCATAAGACGAATAGTATGTTACTATTCATATGAACAGTGCATCAGACGAATAGGATTTTACTATTCAGATGAACAGTATCTCACAGCAGACTATTCATATGAATACTGCATCAGACGAATAGTATCTTACTATTTATATGAATAGTATCTCGTAACAGACTATTCACATGAATACTGCATCAGACGAATAGTAATTTACTATTCATTTGAATAGTGCATCAGACGAATAGTATTGTACTATTTATATGAATAGTATCTCACAACAGACTATTCACATGAATACTGCATCAGACAAATAGTAATTTACTATTCATATAAATAGTGTATCAGACGAATAGTAAAATCAAAAAAAGAAAACACGATCTTAAAGAATTAAAAGGATTGTAACAAGGATGAAGAAAGGAAACACCAAGAATCTAAAGGAAAATAATGAAAGTATCAAAGGGAGTGGAAGTACTAAGAAAACAAGGAATAGAAAAAAAAGGATAAGGAAAGATTCCATTACTGCAAGAAACTAAAGAAAGATAATGAAAGTACCAACAAAACAAAGGATAGAAAAGAAGGATAAGGAAAGGTCCCCTTACTGCAAGAAACTAAAGAAAGATAATGAAAGTACCAACAAAACAAAGGATAGAAAAGAAGGATAAGGAAAGATCCCCTTACTGCAAGAAACTAAAGAAAGATAATGAAAGTACCAACACAACAAAGGATAGAAAAGAAGGATAAGGAAAGGTCCCCTTACTGGTTTCTCCTAGCTTCCTATATTCTTCCTTTACTTACGTGCTCCTACCTTGGTTGGAGAGATTTCTTCCTAAGGTGGAGAAAGTATATAAAGGTTTTTTGTAGAGAAGATAGTTTGAGAGAATGTAGGAGTATTCTTTGGGTGGTATCTTCATTTGAAACCTCTAAGCCCTATTTATAACCTTCCTAAGGCGGTGCTACAGTAATTTCGGGTAGCTACAGTAATTTCGGGCAGCTACAGTAATTTCGGGCAGCTACAGTAATGGCGGTCAGCTACAGTGATTTGCTACAGTAATTTCAAAAATTCATAATTTTTTAATTATTTTTAAATTTCTTGAATGTTACAAAAAAACCTCTCTTAAACTATATTTAAATTTTTGGGATGTTACACTTTTCAAGAGCATGTAAAACATTTAAGGCTTGTATTTGATGTTCTTAGAAGTGAAAAATTGTATGCCAATAAGGACAAGTGTGTAATGGGGACCGAGAAGGTCATCTTCTTGGGCCTTGTTGTAAGTGCAAGAAGGGTGGAGGTTGATGAAGCCAAGATCCAAGCTATCAAGGAATGGCCAACTCCAACATGTGTGAAAGAGGTAAGAAGCTTTCATGGCTTAGCTTGTTTTTATAAAAGATTTGTAAAGGACTTTAGTACAATAGCTAGTCCATTGAATGAACTTGTAAAAAGGACACTAAGTTTTCATGGGGGCCTCCTCAAGAGGAATCCTTCAAGATGCTCAAACACAAACTCACACACTCACCCATACTTGCTTTATCGAATTTTGCGCTTTCCTTTGAACTTGAATGTGACGTATCAAATATAGGTATAGGGGCGGTCCTAATGCAAGGTAAACACCCAATAGCTTACTTTAGTGAGAAATTAAAGGGGGGTCACCTTAATTACTCCACTTATGATAAGGAGCTATATGCGTTAGTTAGATCATTCCAAGTGTGGCAACACTACTTACTACCAAAGGAATTCATAGTCCACACAGACCATGAGGCCTTAAAACATTTGAGAGGGCAAGGAAAACTAAAAAAAGACATGCTAAATGGGTAGAATACATAGAGCAATTTCCTTACATAATCAAGTATAAGAAAAGGTCTAGTAATCTAGTTGTTGACGCTTTAAGTAGAAGGCACTCCTTTATCAACATGCTTGAGTGTATGATGGAGGACCATCTCCAAGCATGACGATCACAAGGACTATGCAAAGAAGACTATAAGCTCAAGTTGAGGAAGAGTTGACCAAGTCAAAGTCAACAAGTCAAGATCAAAGTCAAAGTCAATGGTCAACTCCTCAAAGTCAACAAATTAGGCAAAAGAAGCCTCTCAATCTCCTTAGAGTTTCTTGAAAAAACTCTATCAATTATCAATATCCAATACCCAAATGAAAGAGGAACAATTCAACTACAAGCTTAAGGAAATTCAAAGGAGACAAATACTCAAGACAAAACTATTAGGAAGCCAAGAAGACAAGCAACAAAATAAGACTCAATGAACAAATTTGCTACTCAAAAATTGGAAATTAATTATCAAGACAATGACTAGTATATTTACTTTACTAATAACGAAGGAAAACTAGTATTAAAAACTGTAAAAATTTTGAAACAAAAATTCCAAGAATGAAAGAAATCAAATGCAAGTTTTGCTGGAAAATTGACTGAACCGTCACCAAATCTGCCCAAACTTGTGAATTTGGTTTAGCATACCAAATGAGCTTGGAAAATTATGAAACCTTTCATTTGAACTTATATATATGTATATTGAATGACCAAATGCCCATAATTCAATAAAACAACGTTTAACCCAATGAACCAACCAGAAACCCGACTCTGTTACAGAATCAACAGAACCGTCGCCAAACTGCAACTTTGGCTTGAAAATTGGCTTAAAATGACTTGAAATTTTGGGGATTGGGTTGTGTGATCCTTATGCACGAAATAAGCTCAAATTAAGGTGAAGGGCAGCCACAAATATGGGTCCAAAAACAGGGCAAAATGTCTAGGCACATGCAAAGCACACTACAAGTTCAATTATCATGCTATTAGCAATTTTGACACTATTTGTAATATGATGCTTGAGCCTAATGAGTAATGATGCCTAAATTTAGCTTGGACACTAAATTTGTGGGTGTTTAATGACCCAATTCACCAAGGTAATGCACTCAATTTTTTTCCTAAAATTTTTCTACTACAAGAGCTACTCAATTTTCACTCTAATTTTCTTCAATCTTTTTTTCTTGTATTTTTCTTTTCTTGAATTTTTCTTTGACTCTTTCTTTTGAGTATTTTCTCTTGCTTTTTTCCTCTATTTTTTTCTATATTTTTCTCATGGCTATTCTTTGCTGGACAGTCCAAGTATAGGCTCAAAAACTCAAGCAAGTCAAGTCAAACTTTGCTAACAAGCAAGATAATGCATGGTAGTGGTAACTTGAATATGTAATGAGCAATGCACATAGTAATGAAACATATAAGCACTAATTAAGCCAAATATAATGCAGGGGATTCAATTTCCAGCAAAGGGACTCAAAATACATATTGAGAAAATTCATCAAACACATGGGGGCTATTAACTAGAATGTGCCTAGCATGCAAAATAAGCCATATATGATCTACCATGAGTGTGAGAACATCTCTTCTATGTATTGGACAGCCAAGACACACAACAAAAACTCAACAAAAATTCAATTGAATCAAAAATTGAAAGCAAAAAGATAGGAGCTAGACTCAATACCACAAGTGAAGAACAACTAGGTGAAGAACAAGCTCTTGATACCAAATTTGATGCAAACCCATGAAGAACTTGTAAGGGATCTTCATGAATAAGCAAAGGGTTGCCCCAATCTTCATTCACCAATGCTCAATCACTCTTAAACAAAGGAATAACTCAATATATATCAATGATATCTCATGATCAGCACAAAAGGGGGAAGAAAGAAATCAAAAATGGAAGAAGGAAGAAGTGTGGTAAGCGCCATGGATGAAGCACCCAATAAGCTTGGTTGGAGAATCGCCACTTGGATCATGGATCCATGATAAGTTTCAAGGTTCTTGGAAGAAACCCTAGGAGAGCTCTCTCCTTTTCTCAAGACTTTAGTCTTAGAAATTCTCTTTACATAAATTGACCAAAGTGAGTACAATGAGAAAGTTGACCAACTTAAATGAAAATGTAATGGGCCTAAGGTTAGAAATTTGAAATGTTCTCCACCCTAGGATGAAATGAGTGATCAATGGTGAGATGAGAGACACCCTCGGTTGAGCACACTTTACAATTACAAGGCCCATATTCAAGTCTTAAAACAAATAGATAATTGAAAGAAACTAATAGGCCTAAACAATTAAGCAACTCGCTGGAAAATCCTGGTAGCATTCCAACGTTAACTTCAAGCTCCATTTCCTCCTAGATTCACTCCGAACTGGGCTTTGGTGTCTTCATAACTTTTGTATCCTTTTAAGTCAGCTTTAAAATTCTACCAAGACTAACTTATTTGGAGTTTTTTAGCCCACATTACGCTCGAAATACTGAATCTAGTCAGCATCCCGCTGGAACATCCTGGTAGTATCCAAACGTTATTTTCAAGCCCAATTTCCTCCTAGATGCAGTTAGAAATGGACTTTTGTGTCTCATAGCTTTTGTATCCCTTTAAGTCAGCTTTAAAAAGAAACAAAGAATAGATCAATTGGAGTTTTGTAGCCCCAGTTATTCTCAAAACACTAAACCTTGTCAGGCACCAAAAATAACAGCGAATTTATTTCTAGCCCAATTTAAAAGAGTAAAGTCCTCCTTCTTCTTTGACTTTGATTTGGAGATTTGTTGGGCTTCTTCTTCTTCCTCCATCAATACATTATTACCCATTACCTTACACCTTGTATGGAAAATATTTTCCCTTTGTGTATCATCCATTTCTAGGTTCATTTTAAGCAATCTTCTTACCATAAGAAGTCACCCTCTTCGGCTCCTTCACTTTGGATGGAAGTTGCTTCATCTTCATCTTCCTTCTCACTTAAAGACTCTTGTGAAAACTCACTTACAATTTCTCCTCCTCTTGCCACCATTGTCCTCTTGTTTGTTCATTGGGATGCAATGTGCCGCTTACCCAAACATTTGTAACATTTAATGTTACTTGATCTTAAAGGATTGGAAGAAGAAACTACCTCTTTTGGCTTGGTGAAGTTTCGGTCATCCCTTGGTTTAGGCCTTGGTGATGGATCTCTTTTACCTTTACCTTTCCAATTGGATGAGCTACGCATGGAAACCCTTTTGGCACTACTTCTTCTCTTGATTTGTGACTCAATCCTCTCGGCTAGATGTATAGCTTCTTCAATGTGAGAATACCTTTGCAATTCCAATACATCTTGGATCTCCCTATTGAGGCCATTCACAAACCGTGCCATGGTAGCTTCCAAACTTTCTTCAATGTGTGCCCTTAGCATAGTGATTTCAAGGTCCTTGAAGTATTCTTGAACACTTCTACTCCCTTGGTATAATCTTTGAAGCTTGTTGTGGAGATCTCTCATGTAGGTGGGTGGCACAAATCTTTCTTTCAAAGCATGCTTCATGGCTTCCCATGTGGTGACTCTCGGCCGAATGCACCCATAGCCCCTATCTTGTTGATTCCACCATATCATGGCATAATCCTCAAACTCCAAGGTCACTAAGTGTAGCTTCTTCTCCTCACTCAACAAGGGATAGCTTGAGAAGATTTAGTCTACCTTCATAGCCCAATCCAATTATGCTTCGGGTCCCCCCACTTCCATTGAACTTTGGGATGTTGATCTTCACAAACCTCTCATCAAACCTTTCTTCTTCCTCCCATTGGTTCCTTCTATATTCTCGGTTCCCCCTTGTACCTTGATGCAAACCCATGAAGGACTTGTGATGGCTCTTCAAGGATTAGCAAAAGGGGTGCCTAATCTTCATTCACCAAGTGATCCTCACTCAAGATGATGAACAAGCTTGCGAAAATGACTATGAAAAGGATGATATCTCACGGTTTGGAACCAAAGGGAGAAGAAAGCAAAAATGGTAGGGAATTAGAAGGGTGGTAACGCCATGAACAAGGTTCAATAAGCTAGGTAGAAGAATCGCCACTTGGATCATGGATCCATGATAAGATTCAAGGTTCTTAGAAGAACCCCTAGGAGAGCTCTCTCCTTTTCTCAAGACATTAGTCTTAGAAATTCTCTTTTCATAAATGACCAAAGTGATTACAAAATGGAAATTGCCTAAGTTATAAGACCCCTTGTGTGTGGTTGGCCTTGAGTCATCCTAGCCATTTGATCCTTGATGGATTGATCAAGTGATGCTAAGCACCCCCACTTGATCAATTCAAGAAGGATCTAGAGTTAATGAGATCAAGAGGCTCATAACTCATCTAAGTTTGTGATGATCATGGATTAATTAAGATGGAATTCTATGCCTTGGATTAGAAGTAAATCCTAAGGCTAGAATCCCTTCTTAGATGAGAGTCAACAATTTAGAACTTGACTTAAATTTACACCTTTGATAATCAAGTGGTAGAAATTTAAATGAAGTTAGTGGCAATTCCACTAATTCTCTCTCCTAATCCATCCACTCTCTTTTAAGAGAGTGTATTACACTTGCTTAGTTGGGTCATAAGACACTTAAGCCCATCTTAAGAGGCTTTGACCAATACAAATAGAAGTCAACATGTTCATAAAAGGAGTTTGGCCAAAATTCACAAACAAACATAGGTCCAAGCTTTACACAAATTAAAGCTAAACTAATTACAAAATACTTAGAAAATTACAAGGCTTCATTTGCCCAATTTGTTGACTTCCAAGAGTTGACCTTTGACTTTGACTTTGACTTGTTGACTTTGACTTGGTCAACTCTTCTTCAACTTGAGCTTCTATTTAACATTGCATTTTTCTTGTAATTCTCATGCTTGGGAGATGGTCCTCCATCATACCTTCACGGCCAGCCCTTCTCCCACCTCTTCTCTCATGGTAAAAAGGGTCATGATCATGGAAATCTTCTCAATAAGGGTTCCCAACATCATTACCAATGGAGGTCCTATGTTCCCTTCCCCTACCACTTTTCCTTTCTCCCTCTTCCCCAGTTTTTCTCTCATGTTCATGTCTCATTTCCCTCCTTTCTCCCTCATTGGTATTTTGTCTTTCCCTCCCTTGTGTTTCCCTTCTAATTCTCTCCTCACTCTCCCTCAACCTCTCATCCATTCTCTCCATCACCAAGTTCAATATGTTTCTGGTTCTTGGTGACAAATCTTGTCCAACACTAGGTGGACTATTCATGGCTGCAAGGAAAAGTTAGTCTACAAGAAAAACAAGGAAAGCAATAAACCTCACAAGCTCTCTCTAGGTGGACTCAAACAACTCGTGTATCACAAAAAAAAATTGACTTTTTCTCTAATGAGTCTTTCTTGCCTTTTACCACTCTTTTCTCCTATGTTTACTTAGAAAGTATCCTCTAATCAATCACCAATGCTCTTATGCATACCATTATGAAAGAGGAACAGTAACCAAGCTAGGCTTAAGAGGATCAAGAAGACAAAAACTCTAAGACAAAAACAAGGAATTCAAAAGGAGACAAGCAACAAAAGCTCAAAATGAAATGAAGGGCAAGGCAATTTGTGGAGAAAATTTAATGAGACAATGGCACATACTAGGGCAGCAAAATATCATAGAATGGCACAAGGAAACATGTGAAAACAGAGGCATATAATGAAGCATTCAAAACTGGGCAGCAAGCACACAAACCAAGTAGAAACCGAAAGTAGAGACCGATTTCAGCAAAAAATTTTAGCGACCGATTTTACCTAGTTTCTATATGTTGCTACCTATCATGCCTCTCATGTAAATTCTAATATAATGCCTATATGTACAGTATACTAATATGTCCAGCAAGTGCAGTACAGTGGCAAAAAGAGAAAATTACAAGTAATTCACACAAAAATACACAAAACACTAGGAAGCTCAAAACTAGAATTTTCATCTAGAATAGTGTAGGCTTTCTCCTAGGTCCAATGTGTTTCCTTTGTGTAACTCTTTTCTTTTTCACTTTATTTTTCTTTTGATCTTTCTGTATACTACTTTTCTTTTCACTCTTCTATGGTTCTCTAAGTTTCCTTTGTTTTAGAACCACACTCCTTTTCTTCTACTAGTTTTTCTTTTTCACTTATTTTTCTTTCCTTTCTCTTTTCTTTCTTTTGATTTTGATTCTTTTCTTTTGTAATTTGAGTGGCTGGATCGAAACCTTTTGGGAACTAAAAGCCAATTCTAGATTCAAATCCTAGTCTATCACAACCAATACAAAAATTAACCGAAAGTACAAAGTAAGTGGTAATCTAAAAGTTACTAAAATCAAAGATCATGTGCGCATTTACTAGTAGGTGTTCTGATGTAGGAACATCTCAAAGGCCCAACAAAATCTCCAAGTCAAAGTTAGAGGAGGAGGCCAATGCTCAAATCAAGTCAAAGAAGAATGAGGACCTTACTCTTTTAAATTGGGCTTGAAATAAATTCGCTGTTATTTTTGATGCCTGACACATATCAGTATTTCGAGAATAAATTCGGCTACACAACTCCAATTATGTTCATCTTGGTGGCTGTTTAAAGCTGACTTAAAGGGCTACAAAATCTATGAGACACCAAAGCCCAGTTCGGAATGAATCTTGGAGAAAATTGTGCTTGAAGTTAACGTTTGAATGCTATCAGGATTTTTCAGCGAATTGTTTAAATTGTAAGGCCTTGTAAGTGAGCACAAAGCTCACGACAAAAAATCATTTATTACTTTTGAATATTTTGTTTAGTGTTTTAGAATAATTGGGCCAACATTATATTAGATTTCATATAGATTTAGATTAAACTTGGCGCCCAAGATTAGATTAGATTTTGTTTGGATTTAGATTAAACTTGGTGCCCAAGTTAGGTTAACTTGGATCCCAAGTAGCTTAGGTCTATAAAAACATATGAATCGAAATTGTATGGACCTTTTGGACGAAATTGAATGAAATAAGCTTTGAGCTTTTGAGAGAGGATTCTCTTGTCTTCCTTAAGAAGGTTTCTTAGATCTTATCAATGGACTCTTGTTTCCATTGTGGCGGTTCCTCCTAGGCTTATTGGATCTTCCATGGCGCCATTCTTTTCATCTTTTTCCTCCCTCCGCCTTTTCCTTTTTGGTTTTGTTTGAGTTCT